>JAULJZ010162716.1:0-26436 GCA_032270985.1 Heliamphora pulchella
AGAGATCTCATGGCCACCTGCCTAGCAGCACGATTTTGATCCCCAAATATTTCTTTGAGGTTCATCATCATGTCATACGGACTGGGCATAGACTGATACTGATGCTGCAAAACATTTAACATTGAAGCCAAAATGTAACAGCAAGCCATCTGATCAGCTTTCTACCACTTCTGATGGGCCTGGGTTTTTCTTTCGGTAGCCCCCTCATCAGGTGCTGGTGGACATATCTCAGTTAAAACAAACTTGTAATCCTCAGCAGTTAATACAATGCCCAAGTTCTGTTTCCAGTCAACATAGTTTGGTCCCGTAAATTTGTTTTCTTTGAGAATGGAAGCTAGTGAGTTGAAAGCCATTTTAATCCTGAGAATTACATAATTAAAAAAAATCGTTAATTATGATGAGCAAAATTTTGAATTCATTTTAATTTGGTTCCCTCTACCATTTTAAAAATAAATTCACTAGCAGCCTAGTAACCTGTGAATAGCATGCCACGATGGGTGGACGTCTACTATCCATCATAAGACCAAACAGGCCAATTATTTTTAATTTTACTATCTAGCCAACTGACCATGCCAAGTAAAAATTAAATAGCTGACATAGTTTCGGTCCAGTATATAATAGCAGTGACTCAGATGGAGAGTATACTATTATATACAGCTAAGTGTTAACCATCACCTAATTTCAAATTAATCGCTTCGCAATGAACCCTTCAGATGGAGAAGTGATTCACACTAACAATTATCCAGAATTATCCCTAAATGAGGTTTGTACTGGCGATACCGCAATTAATCTGTCCGATGGGGAGAAAGGCCTTACTGTCAACACGCAAGGTTTAATTGCATCGCCTACAAACTGGTGATGGAGACCGCGAGATTTATTTGTGAATAAATTTCCTCTCCCACTTAGACTTTTAAAACATTTTTTAGGGTTATAAAAATTTGTTTAATTAAAATAAATTTATTAATTTCAAAAATCACACGATCTGAAATAATTAAATATCTTTCCGTGTACACAATTTTAAATATCCTGATTTATCAAACCATCTTTCGAAAGTCATACGATCTAAAAGAATCAAATATCTTTTCGTGTATACAATTCTAAAGATTCTGGTTTATCAAACCATCTTTTCGTGTTTAAATGCGTAACAAATAAAATTTAATAAATGCACAATTTTTTCTCTAATTTTTCAGTTAAAGTAGTGATTAAAGGTATTTATTTATTTTATTTTTCGTTCTACATTTTTTGAAAAATAATAATTTATTTCGATTAAATATTTTTTCATTTAATTAATTCAAAATTCAGAATTAATTCCCATATTTTTTTTAAGATATCTGATTTTAAAAAATCATCTTAAACGTGATATTTTGTAAAAAATAAAATATCTAAAGTTTTTTCATTTAATTAAAATTAATTAATTAAAAAAAATTAATTTTATTTTTTCATTACAAAATATTTTAATTAAAACCAAATTTTTGAATTAATTAAAATTAACAGGATAAATAAAATCGATAATTATCATCCACGCAATTAAAAAATAAAAAAAATTAAATACAAAATAAATATAAATTTCAATTTTATGATCTTATTATAACTCTAATGAGTTTTGTCTACTGTTAAAAGATAAGCTTCTAGTCTTCCGTCTTTGTTTGATTAGGAAACTCCTAGTTGCTTTTTATTTTCTTCAAACCCGGCGGAAACTGCTTGCACCGAAAACTTGTTTTCCTTTGGGATTGGGACTGGTTTGCTAAAAAATAGCAGCCAACCAAACACGCTTGCTTCAATTTCGGAATTTGCGCCAATTTAGGAGACTGTTTCGATTCCTGTTTGGAATTAAAACAGCTGCCGTGTGTTGAATGCTTGGGAATTAAAAACCACTGTTTGCGCCAACAGTGTGCAAACAAAGCTGCGTTTGGCAGCTTTTTCATTCAAAACACTGCCGTTTGGTGATGCTGCGGCTCTTGGAAGGTGCTACGGTTAGCTTGGAAAGCTGCTGGCGCGTGTTTGGCTTTTGCCGACTGCTTAGAATTTTGATTCAATCAAGACCGGCGCTGGATTGGCTACTTTGCGCCACTTGGATACTGCTGCTCCACTTTTCCAAATAAAAATCCATTGTTGGATGCTTGGGATCCAGCGGCTTAGAAGAATCACTGGATGTATATATATATTTTTTTTAATCTTTTCTTTGAAGCTTCAAAACAGTGCGCCTGCCATGATCACCATGAAAAATCCCAAGTGCCGCCTCCGCAAGTTCTTGTTTCTTCTTTTATATATATATTTTTTATTTTATTTTGATCACATAAAATAAAAAAATTAGAAACTGGAGAACAACAATATTTATATTGATCCTATACTTCCGTAGAGTTCACAATCAATCAATTTATCACGGTCAACTCCCGTGATTAAAAAAAATAATCATCATTCAATCAAACATGAAAATAAATAATGATCATAAAATCGAGATTTAGAACGCCTGTAAAACAAAATTAGAACAGTTCTAAACTTACCCGGCTCCGATAAACCGTAAACAAAAAATCAAACGGCTCTAATACCAATTTGTTGGAGGCAATACTGTCAAGATCATTGTTTTTGTAAAACGATTTTTGGTAAAAAATTAACTAGACTGGTAAACGCCGAAACGGGCTCCAGATAAAAATTTTGACATCGAACGATCAAAAATAAATCCGTACAACCAAAATTAATTTAGATAAATACCTCTTATCGATCTAATCTTCAACTACGACTTGATTCCGAGTTGCAACTCTAGTTAGATCTTTTACTGTATTCCCTTACGCGATCCTCGAAATTAGTGTGGATTACGATCATCGGAGAACTCGTACCGGCAAAATCTCGATATATTTAAGTCTTGAAAAACAAAAATAAGATCATAATAATAATAATATAAAATTCATCAAAAACCATGTATATATATAGGGTTACAGTCGGGACCTTGGGAATAATTATGAGTTAGATTTCGAGTGGAACATAGGCACCTACTAGAGGTTTCTGCAAATATGGAAAGATATGCAACGGTTTCTGTAATTTTCATAAAATACTAAATTATAGTTCACACCACTAAAAAACTATAATTGCACTCTGATCCATAATCTCAAGACCTTCTTGCATTGAGCTCTTGTTATTAAATACTTACCATTTCTCCCCACATTAAGATTCTCGATACCCGCTAATTAAATTTAATTACTGATAATTTATTTTAATCAGCATCTTGATATTCTTTAATCCATTTCGCTTAAGTTATTCGACCGTCGGATAATAAAATTCACTTGCAGGATTTGGCCCGGTCAAAACTTATAAGTATCCTTAAGGGGTATCGTCAATCCCGATCTTCGGGACGTGGATTCCGTCAATAATTAATATTTTTCATATAAATAATACCGCTATCTAACTCACCGGAAATATAGACCCATATAAGATCGCACCCTCTAATGAATCAAAACAACTAATATTAAATATACACAAATTAATAATTATTTCAGGATTAAGAGGATAAGTACTATTCATAATAATTTTGGGATGTGAATTAATTTATATAGTCAGTACAAAATTAATTACCCAAATATCCCGTTCAATACATACAAAGTGTATTGGCACAAAGAGTCGGAACAATAGACGATACTATTATCTGTTCCCCATAACCAAGACAGACCTACTAAAACTCTGTGTCACAGTCGTACCGATGGTATGTCTATTTTCATCTAAACTGTGAACATAAAACTTATATTATGTAAGAACCTAAAATCTGATCTTCTATGTGTAAGCTGTATTTTACATACCATATTAAATACTATACAGAATATCGGACATCCATGCATAACAAATAAATGATATACATACATTACTCATAAAAATTCTCATAAAATGATAAACTAATTTTATTAAAATTAAATTTAATACTAAAAACATAGTTTTCAGTATACTAACCCTAACATTCACTCCCCTAACTGCTCCATTGGAACAAGTGTTATTCCACATCAAAAGGGATCCTGATCTCAAGTAGCCAGCTAAGTGGAAGAGCCATCCAACAAAGCATTCCAAAAACAAATACTATTACTCCTAAAGACATGTCTCCTATTAATTTTACTATGTGAGACCCTGTACCATTTTATTTTTGATATGTGTAAATGATGATGTGTTTTCCTTCATGTTATATATCATCGATGCATGATTTATATTTTGGAGTTGTAGAACGGCATGTAGATATGTTTTACGTTTTCTCGGACCTTGTTTAGGCTTGTTTGGTTGGCCTTAGAAAACAAAAATCGAGACCAAAACAATAGGCTCAAACCCTTGAGTTCGGTCGACTGGACGGCTATGTTCGGTCGACTGAACTGTGTTTCTTGAGTTCGGTCGACTGAACCAGGGGGTTCGTTCGACTGAACTGTGGCGGTTCACATTTTTTGAGGAGCTTCAGTCGACTGAAATGGCATCTTCAGTCGACTGAACTGCATTTTTGGCGAGCTTATAAGTACCCTGTGAGCTGAAACGTTTGGAAAAGCTTTCTTTTCATCTTTCTCTCTGCCTTCTCTCTACATATTTGACCTGACCGAGCCTAGTTTTCGACGATCAGCTTGTGGATCCTTGCTCTCTATGCTGTTAGCTTCGTGCTCATCCGGTCAGATTCTCGTTTCAACGAGGTCTGGATTTTGAGGTGTCGGGTTTTGACCCAACGAGCTAGGATTCTAGGCTTACTGCTATTATGAGGGTGTTATATACAATTATATATGTTTTTACCGAGTAAAAAATGCATCAAATGTCATATTTTCTGTTTAAGCCTTATTTTTCTGATAGAAAGCATGTTGTTCGCTTTTTCTTGGCTTATAGTACTGTATGACATGTGGTATTATGGTTTTCAAAGGGTTTTCTTGAAAACGGTAGAAAATGGTGGTTTTGTGAAAAATCTCAACACTTGGTGTTTTGGAGGTTTGAAGTTCGCCTTCGGGGTTGAATCTTAGGTTTTGAAACGTTTGGTTGAAAACGAGAAAAAATATTTTGAAAATATTTTATTGATCTCTATGTTGATGGATGGATCTATATACATGTATAATGTATTGTTTTGAAAAAATATTTTCGTAGTTGAGCTACGGTACTATTTTTAGAAGATTATCTAGATATACCGGGATGACGTGTATTTGGCACTAGTTGCCCTCGGTGTAAGTCCAAAAACGTGAGCAGCATAGGTACTCAGATCCTTCTGGTTAGTTCCCGTAAATTGAGACGGTTGGGTGCTTAGTTCCCTCGAGTTGTCGCCCGTAAATTAAGTGGTACGTTATGGTGCTCCGTATAGAACATGTCATTACCTAGCAGGCCTTAAGTAGTTCAGGACTAGTGTAATGGACAGGAGTCTATAGTTGCTACCTTTGTTTGTGTAACAGAGTCGGTACATAGGATCATATTCTTCTTCTTTTTTCACGATGGTACATTCCGTGAGAGAACGATGTTTTGATTACTGTTTTCCTTCCACTGTAAAATGTGTTTTGCATTGTATAAATACTTAGTTATGAAGGTAAAACTGTTTTGGAGGTTTGTGGAAAACTTGAGGTTTTATGATGTAATACCTTTTTGGCTTGTGGTTGAGTACGCTCCCACTCTATGTGATTGTATATTTTCTGCTTTATAGCTTTATTATCTGTTTCTATTGGGTTTCGGTTCATGGGTGGGATTTTCTATACAAAATCTTTTGCAGGTGATGGTGTGGATGATGATTTTGAGTAGATCTAGTGATGCCCGTGCTGACGGATTATGGAAGACTGTAGTAGTTTTTCTTTTTGGTATACCTGTTCCTGAAGGCAGGTTTTGTATGCCATAAGGCAATATACTATATGCGTGTTAGAACTGTATACCTTTGTTTATGAGAGATATCTTTTGTTGGGTATTCTATTAGTTTCAATAGGCGATTTTGAATATATAAAAACCTATATTTTTATAAAACTGGTGTTTGGTAGATTTTCACGTGACCCCGAGTTTTAGGACATGACATACTATCTAAGTAACAGACCATACCAAGTAAAATTAAATAATTAACGTAGATTCGGTCCTATAAATAATAACAGTGACTCAGATAGAAATGATACTATTATTTATAATTAAGTGTTTATCATCACTTAATCCCGAAGCAATCGCTTTATAATGAACTCTTCAGAAGAAGAAGTAATTCACACTAATAATTATCCAGAATTATTCCTAAAAGAGATTCATACCGGTGATACCGTAATAAATTCTATCCAATGGAGAAGAAGGCCCTGAAGCCAACATATAAAATTAATTACATCGCTTACAAACTAGTGACAGAGATCGCGAGAATTATCTGTGAATAAATTCACTCACCCACTTAGTTTTTAAAATATTATTGAGGGTTATGAAAACTGTTTAATAAAAATAAATTTATAATTTTTGAAAATCATACTTTACAAAAAATTTCCATTTTAACTATCTTTACGTGATATATGTGTAACGAATAAAATTTTCAAATTCTATTTATTATATTTAAAAAAACTTAGTTTTAAATAAAAAATTAATAATTTTAATTTTATTTTCCATCACACATATTTTGAAAAAAAAATAATTTATTTAAATTAAACTCCTTTTAATTAATTCAAATATTCAAAATTAATCGACACATTTTCCAATATACCAGATTTAAAAAAACCATCTTAAACGTGTTTTTAAGTAACAAAATAAAATTCTAATTTTTTTTTAAAAAATTAATTTAATTTAAAAAAATTACTTTTATTTTTTCGTTACAAAAAAATTAATTTCGAATAACTAAATTAATTAAACTTGAACAGAAAGTATAAAACAAATAAAAACCATACACGCATTTAATTAAAATAAATAAATAACTGCATAATATCCTGGCTTTATAGTCAAGCTAAAACTCTTAAGCCAAAGAGTTCATGTTCATCTAAAAAATCTATAATCCTGTTAGAATCAGAATTCTAGTTTTCTAGTTTTGTCAGAATCATAAATCTACTGCTATCACAACTCTATAACTAACATAACTTCTGTAGCGCACAGCCACTGCAAGTCACATCCACCGCTAAGCCTGCTGCTGTCGCCGCCGCCGCCCAGCTACCGCAGCAAGCTGCCCGTCGCCGCCTACGTCGCAGTTGGCCGCGCCTCGCCCCCGCAGCTACTGCATGTTGTGCCGCACGTTACCATGCTACCTTATTTTTCGTTCTTCATTTATTCTTCGTTCTATCGAAACCAAAACAAGAACATAGAATGGAAAAACAAAAAATTTATATTGATCATATACCTCTGAGGAGTTGACAATCAATTTACCTGAATCAACTCTCGTGGTTAAAAAATAATAATCATTATTTAAACAATGCAATCAAACATGCAAATAATATTAACCATTAAAGCAGGGTTCAGATTGCCTACAAAATAAAGTTAGCACGATCTAAATCTACCTGAACCCATGATTCAATCATGCATAATCAAAGATAGCTCTTATACCAATTGTTGTGACAAATTGTCAAGATCCAAAGATTATATATATGATTTTAGTTAAAAATAATCTGAACGGACAATCGCCAAAATAGGCTCCAAATTAATTTTTTTTTGATATCGAATAATCAAAAATAAAATCTGATATAACTACCAAAATTAGTTTAAGATTATACCTATCGAAAATCGAATGGATTGATTCCGTTTGTTGCCAAAAACTTTAGTCAACAAGCTGCCGCGGTAATTGACTAAAAGTCAATTCTCCCAAACAAGCCTTTTGTTGTATTTTAGGATGCTAGAACACGAATAAAGTGTGGACTTTAATCTATTATGATCTTTAAAACCTATCTAGCCAACGTGAAAACCCTGTGTGTAGAGATTATAACTGGCTAGATTTTATAATATCATATAAATAAGTTACAACAGGGACCTATGGAATAAATAAGATGTGGCTTCTAATGTAATTATGAAATTCTACCTTAACTCAGAAATAATTTCATAAAAATATAAATCATAATTCATTACACTAAAGAATTATAATTGCACTTCCAGCCTTATTCTAAAAAATGAAGTATTCGAGCTCATGTTATTAAATGTTTATTTATTTTCACCACGTTAAGATTATATATATCCGCCAATTAAATTAAATTAATAACAATTATATTTAATCAATTTTTTCGAAAAATCCTTAACACTTTTTACTTAACTTATTTGACTGCCGAATTATAAAATCCACCTAGAGGGTTTGACTTGATTAAAACTTATAAGTTTTCTCAATGGGGCATTGTCAATCCCGTTCACAGGACGTGGATTCCGTTAATAATTAATATGCACCATATAATTAACGCCGTTATCTAACTCACTGGGATTATAGACCTATAAAAAATTGTACCCTCTAATAAATCAAAATAACAAACATTAAATATATGTATCTAATAATTATTTTAGAATTAAGAGTATAAGCACTAAAATAACAATGAGGTGTAAATTAATTTATAAAGTCAATATAAAATTAATTACCCAAACTTGATCCTATTTAATACACACAAAATGTACTAGCACAATGAGTCGGAATAATTGTCGAACCAATTACCGTTCACCGTAATCAAGACATATCTACTAAAATATTGTCTTACAGGAATACCGATGGTGTGTCCAATTTCATCTAAAACTGTAAACCAAAAATTTATATTCTACAAGAATCGATCATCTAGTCTTCTGTATATAAGCTGAACTTTACACGCCAGATTATATACTGTGTAGAATAAAAAACACGCATGAATAATATTAAATAAATAATAAAATGCATACATTATTCATTAAGATTCTCATAAAATGAAAAAATTAATTTTATTAATAAATAAAATTAAATACTAAAATTAAAACCATGATTTTTAGTATACAATCCTGGCATGAACTCATTCATAAAATCCACATAAGGGGATGTAGAAGCCTCGACTAGTGAAGCGACGATTGTAAGGGGAGGAGGCACCAGGATAGTTGCAAAAGTGGGTCTATAAATCTGTACACTCCCTATCAAGCCAACCTCTAGGTCGATCACTTTCTCTAGGGAAACTCCAGAGGTCACCACCTCCTTGCCCTCCGAAGCCACCCTCGACCTCTTTACTAGAGAGGGAGCAGAGTCCTCATTTAAGTGAGTGCGAATCTTAGCCAAGAGGAGCTTGTTAGGTCTCTTTGCCATACGTAAAAGAGGAAGAAAGAAGGAAAAATAGGTAAGAACACAACAAGAAGTCAGGTAAAATAAATGGAATGGAAAATTCAATAGTTTTCACGGGAGACGTCAAGGCCTAGTAGTTAGGCACTGAGCCTCTCAGGTGTCACAAGGCAACTAAAAATCTAAGCAGGAAAATTCTGAGCAATCTTGATCTGACTGCGAGCCAAATAGTCGATCAAAGGTTCGGCGGATACATATTTAGTCTGAGGAGAACCCCTTAGACATTCGACATGGGGCAATGGGGGCCCACCTCTTCTATGGATGGAACTTCCAGCCCTCTTTATAAATGAAAATGTCTCTCTCTTTCCAATGTTTATTAGAAGAGGAGCACCCCTGAGCAAGAGCTCGGTCTTCAGACCGAAACTAAAAGAACTACCAACCCAATTGTTTTTCTTTGGGTTAGTAGCAGTGGAGGAATTCCTCCATGGCCAAGTGGTCCAAATCCCTAGTACTCTCCTCCAAGAGGATAATCATCCCAATCAACGTCCTTCAAGTGTTGAATAGCTATTGATTGGGACATAAACCAAGAAAAGATAAAAGCTGCTTGATAAAGAAGGAAAAGAAAGCCTCACGCCAGTAATAAAGGCATGCTCATATAGGCATACCGCATCTTCAGAAAATGAACATGCCCTTTCCTAAAAATAATGAACACGATTGGTGACTAGAGAGGGGATAGCGTAGGCTTCTCTCAAGCACTGCGAATTAAAAACCCAAGAGAGAGAATGTCACGTCCTCAAACCCGAGGCACGTAAACCTCACTCGATAACGTAATTTTACAGAATAACCGAGGAGACTCCCTTTTATAAAATCGTGTTTATGGTTAGAACTTTCTTTAAAGAAAATACTTTGATGTAATTCGTTTTAAAATAAATTTCTTTGCAAAATTTTAAAAAATATTCTAAGTATAATTCTTAAAAAATTTCAGCAGAGTTTCCTCTGTTTTTTAGACTATCCAAATTTTTTTTGTATCACCTGTGAAACATAAATAATACAATATACTCGGGCACTGCCCTGTTTTCAACTCCCAATCATAGTCTAATATTAAGAAACTAACCTTCATCATATCATTGTAATCACATTCGTTTCCAAAGTACTAACCCATACTGACTAAACTCCAATTGATGCTCAACACAATTACATTCACCTATTGAACTTTTATAGGAACCAAATACTATTTATCAACATTCAACATCAAACAAAGTCAAACAAATCACCTTAACATCCACAAAATCTTTACATAATCGAATCATAGTTCATTATGGTTGCTTTCATTTGAGGAAATCTATCATCCCACAAAAGTTCATAATTACAAGATTTGAGAGAATATCAATTACATTAAAAGAACGTCTTTATACATATCGAAATCAAGAAATTTACATAGAACCATTCAAAGAAAAAGAAATGTTTTCTTTCTTTTTCATAAAAACATTCATCCTGTTGCCAAAATATTCGTCAATCCTTCCTTGGTCATTAAAACCTGTAAAAATGTTTAAACCACAAACGTGAGCCGGAGCTCATAGGATAAAGATTAAAATAAATGCAATGCATGACTTGTGAGGTGTAGATGAGCAAGATATTATGCAATCACTTTCATTTATTCTTTTTTTTTATTGATTTCTTAATTCACATATGCATCCAATTAATATAAACTTCGAAAATAATATAAATTTATTTTGATTCCTTGGCTTCAAATTTACTAAGTCATTCACTTAGTTCATCTGTTAATTATTCCAACCTTCTATTATCATTAAACTCGCTTCAGCGTCTTATTTATCTATTAAATTTTCATTTCTATTCTTTTCTTTTCTTTCTCATTAGTCACATTCTCTTTTTCCGTTATCCCTCTTTCCAATTCATCCATCTGTTATTCACATTTTCGTTTCATTCCATTAATCCCATATTGAACTGACGTCGGACGTAGCTCATAGAAACATCGCCCCATTCGCCCCCAATAGACTACGCGAAGTCATTGTAGAATGGATTGCTCTATAACTCGTCACGACACAATCACCACATTTCGGGGGCTAACCCATGGGCATGTGGTCCCCATCTTGCGCAAGTTTTCGGTCTTTTACCGCAGAGCTGTGCAAGCTCAACTTATCACATCCACAATCCTCGGTTTAATAATTGATTAATCATATCATAACAGCTGGGAGTCCATCTCCCCAATTTAATTTCACAACCATGAATTTTCTTTTCATATCCAATTCCTCATGTCACATGCTTCAATTCATATAGTAATCACGTTTCAATCTTTAATTCAATATTACCAGTTCATATCACAATTCATCTTTATAGTTCCTTAGATAATAAACTTTCACATAATTTCATAATTCCCTCATTTTCATTCATCCCACTCGTATAAACTCAATAACCAAGTTAACATAAAAATCAACACACGGAATAAGGGTAGTAGTTTTCAAACATACTCATTAACCATCAACTTAACTCATTCAATTTCAATCAACCACATAATCTCGTTTCTCATTTACAACCATTACATTGTTTAGTTTTTAATTCCACATTATCAGTTTTAACGCAATTTGGTATCATTTCCTTTATACCATAAATCCATCAAAACTCCTCGCTCATTAAATCACAAGATTCAAACTTATTTGTTAAACAAAAATTAAACCACAGAGTTCAAAATCATAGATTTTCATTCTTTATTCCATTCTTCGGTCCACATCCTACACATCTTTAAGTGAACACCTTTCAAACATCTATTTCAACATTACAAGTTTCAAACAAGATTCATCTTTTCCTCCTTTATATATATAATCTTGACCTTTAGATTATATAACTAAATTATAATTGTTTAATCAACTCGTATCTTTGTTCAGCCTTCATAAATTCAATTTGAAACTCAATGAACTTAATAAAAGATCTTTTAAGGTTCTTCATTAATTGATCCTTAAATTGTTCACTTCTTGTTATGAATTCAACAACAAGTTCATAAATCAATAAATTAAATTACATGATTCAAACCTCCCTACAATCCAACACTTCATTCACAAATCAAGAATTAAATTATTTACATGACATTATATCTAAGAAAACTCACCCTCCTCACGATCTTTCGATTCAACTATCACTTTAATCTCCTGATCCCGTTATTATAAAACTATTCAACAATTCAATACCATAATAAATTTTAAAGCCTTAACTAATCATTTAGATCCATTCACCATTCTCACATTTAGTAAATTCTCATTAAATTTGTAATATCAAGGTTTAAGTTCTTTTCATAAATCAAGGATTTGCTCATTATCTCCGCAATTAACTAGTAACATTAGCATCACGTTCTTACATTTTATCCCATGATCATAAAACTAATTTACAGTGCATTTAACCACAAAAATTTTAGGCACTCCCATAAGTATTCCAACTCCCACATTTTTACCCCACGTTTGTGAAATCGATTCTTTACTACAACCCCCGTTAGGTTTCATCAAAAACATTCCTAACTGCCCAAATTGGATAACCATGAGTTATCTAAGGTACGATAACACACCAAGCTTCCTAATTACACTTTAGATTTGATCTTCCAACTATTAGAGAACATGTCCCCTAGCTTAACTAGTTCACCTAGAATCTCTATTTCACCATTTTATAAAAATTCTCCAACATCAACCCTTTTTATACTCAACTTATCAACTCATACCTTTAATTTAGAATTCAACCAAAGCTCCCATGAGCTAACCATTTGAACTTAAACTTTCAACTCCTTAAACTACACGGTTTAAGTCATCAATTCTTAATTCCAATTACTCCTCTAGAATCTTAAATTCAATTTAAGTTTCAAGCTTGCCACTAGCCATGACTCTCATCTTCAGCCCTTTACAGAATTCATTCAATTCGTGGGTAATCTCCTTCTTGTCTTTTATCCTTTTTTTTTTAGGTTTCTAACTCGCAACTTATGAAGTTACATGGCCACAGTTTTTGCTCTTGTACTCCCATCTAAGAATATCTTGTAATCATTATGAATTTAAATCAATTAATCCATGAGTTTGTCAGAATGCGACTTAAGCACTTAAAATCTTAGGGCTTCTCAAAATTTACAACTAAATTCAACACAACTCAAAGCAAATCACTAAAATTAGTCAGAATCTTACCTGTCGACGCCAAACATCTCAAAATTTTTTTCTAAAGATTGAAAACCCTATGTTTCGGCCCTCTTTGAAATTCAGATTCCCGATTTCTTCGTCGTACAATCTTCAACGTGAAGAACTTAAATTCCACCCACGATCTCCCAATTTTGGTTAAGAGGTCTTCAATTTCAAACAAAACCAAACCTCCAAGCTTAAGTTTCATCCATGGCAGAAATGAAGAATAAAGGAAAAGAAGAAACGGGAGACCACGCCGACGCATAAACTGGTGGTGACTGGGTTGTGGGTGAGATCGCTGGCGAGAATAGGCAAGGGAGGCAGTGTCGGTGTTGGCTGAGGTCACGCGTCGCGCGTCACACGCTAGTAGCTAGCTCTCGAGTACTCTCTGTTCTCTCTCGAAGATGGCCGATGGTGATGGTTTTGGGCTTAATTAGGGGGAGAAAATCCCTCTTTTATGTGTTACTCTTCTCTCTCTCTCGAGAGTTCTAGAAATCTCTCGTGCAGCCAAGAAAAATAGAAAAATAGAGAAAGAGGAAGAAAACCACAAATGCCATGGAAGAATCTTCGGGTCTGTTGGGTTTGTTTCATTTTTCATTTCTTCATTTTTTTTTATAAATTTAGTTCACTTCACTTCTCAATTTTAATTAAACTTTTAAGTTACATTCATATTATATTGTTAAATTCTCTTATATCCCAGAACTAGTCACAAATCATTATCTTGGTGTCACGACACACCAATCACATATATTATGTACTATTAATCCTCTGAAATTAACCCGTTAATTTTAAGCATTCTAAAGGAATTAATCAATTAACCAATAAAATAAAATAAAACGTATCGGGTCTCCACAAAGAAGGGATAACTTCAGCTACAAAAGGCCTATTTAGCACCACTAGGACCAAGGTCCTTGAGCTTGAGTTGTCTCGACCGCCTTTGTGGCAAGGTGGGACAAGGACAAAGTCCTTTCAGAGGAAGTTCTAAACTCTATGGACTAAAGGAATTCCTCTACACCCCTCATGATGATTGGGAGAAGAAGTTCAACAAACTCAAAGGTCTTAAGTGTAATATGCTCAAAAGAGGGTCATTCAAAGCAAATAGAGACACAAGGAGAGGAATTGTAATGCTCCAGAGATCAAAACTTAACCTATTAAGAAAATGCGATGGGGTAGGGGGAGAAAAAGAAAAATCTGAAGAATTCAGCATTGAAGAGAAAGAGCTAAAATATGGAAAAAAAACTTACTAAAAAAGAGAAGGAAACATAAAACTTACCAGAAAAGAGGAGGAAACAAGAGAAAAGAACTGGACGCCAGCGAGAGTGAAGAACAGTGGTCGAAGGGAAGAGAACTTGCACCGAAAAGAATGGATGATAGTTGCAGGAGAGAACGAGAGTCAAAAGTAAGGGAAAAGAAGTACATTACCAACTTTCTGCCATTATCTTTCAAAGGATGAGACAAATACGACGGCCAAGATCGCTCCACCTCATTGAGATCGAATATACCAAAGAACCAGAGAATCTTGGTCGTTGATCATGCGATTAATGGGCTATTGTGATACTCCCATCTGTCCTAAAGAAAAAAAACATCAGTAGTAATCCATAAGTGAAGAGAGGCGCCATAAATGATCGATTCTTCGTGTTTGGAACTGTCACCCAAAATGCCACACCATAAGCGCCACACCATAATTGCCAAAGCTTTATAACTGCTAGTATTCTGATTGCCGATCGAGAACCCATTGGCTCATGAATAGGGGCAATGATGAAGAGCGTACCCAAGAAAGCAACCAAAAAGGAAGATTGACTCACTACGAGAATCCAAGTGGGACAACATGTTAACCGACTGACTGTCTCCCTAGGGACCGGACTCTTCACGTTGTTGGAAAACAGAATTATAAGAACCAATGACAATGCATATAGATTATGTATAAAAAAATGAAAACCTGATTAAGCACTACAAAGCAAAATAGAGGTTATACTTTCGAGATCTCTTTGGTTTGATCTCGTCTCAGCACACAAACTAAAGCTACTGGATGGATGCACACAAACTGAAAACTCGATTGTACATCAAGCCTTCTACTATATTCTCGTATGCTTGGTAACATATACAGTGAGGGCTGCAAATCTATTGACCTAAAAAACCAAATTTGGCTGCCTCTTTGATATAATGAAAATATCAAAACCCTAGCTGTACTTTAGGAGTAAATCATATTCGAGCTCCTTATATAATTAAGAAAATTTAATTCAATTCAAATTAAAAAATTAAATTCATAAATTATAATTTATTAACACTAAGAAATTATAATTGCGCTCCCAACCTTATCTTGACAATTAATTTTGAGCTATATATTATTAAATATTTATTTATTTTCCCATGTAAAGATTACAGATACCCGCCGACTAAATTAAATTACTAACAATTTTATTTAATCAATGGCATATAACGCCTTTGAAAATTTTTACTTAACTTATTTGATATATTGAATATAAAATCGACTTGCAGGGTTTGATATAATCAAAATTTATAAGGTTCCTCAATGGGGTATCATCAATTGTTATATCGAGACTTGGATTCCGTTAATAAGTAACATTCATCATACGCGTAATGGCATTATCCAATTTACCAAGTTTATTGATTTATAAAAGATCTCACTATTTTATGAATCAAAATAGCAAACGCTAAATATATATATGTCTATTAATTATTTTCACTACTACACTAATTGTAATAGATCTTGATTTTTAACCGCGTTCTTATTGAATCGATCTCGGTTACAAACCAAGATCTTTTCGGGTGAGATTAAAAATTGGGTACTTTTAATCTCGATAAAAAATCGAGACAAAAAAATTGTAATCTCGACCAAAAATCGAGACAAAAAAATCAAAAACCAAGAAAAAACGATTTTAATCTCAGTAAAACACCAAGACCAAAAATATCCAAAATCGAGGTAAATAAGATTTTAATCTCAGTAAAAAATCGAGACCAAAAAGATCCAACACCGAGATAAATATACGTTTAATCTCAGTCGAAAACCAAGATAATCAATATTTTTAATCTCAGTCAGAAACCAGGATGGAAAACACTTTTAATCTCTGTCAAAAACCAAGATAAAAAAAATATACAACCTGCATTTAAACTATTAGCTTTTGCAATAGTATCAAAGCAACACACCAAAAGTTACAACACAACCAAAAATTGTAAGAATTGTACACAACTAATCCAATATAATAGTAGCTATAAAATCAAAGTAGCAAAAGATATACACAACCAATCCAGTATACACAACTGAACTTGGCCTAACATTTTCATCACAAATATTAGTAATCAATCACACACATCATATATAAGAAACGCTAAAAAGCTCATATATTTCATAATATAACTCGTACATATTCTAAATTAAGATTAAAAAAATGTTGTTCAATATACTCTAGTTTACACCACACTTAAAGTTCCCCAAAAAAATAACCATCTTGTAGGAGAGAAAAATTCCCACAATAGAGTCTAAATATGGCTAGAAAATATTCACAAAGAGTCTAAAAATAGCTAGAAATATGCCCGGGAGAAGCTACATGAAAGAGTTGCCAATGGAGTGGGCAAGAAAGCTAGCCTTCCATCATGGAACACCATTGGCTCTGGGTATCTTTCTCTTAGCATTCTTCACTAGTCACAACATAAGCTTCCTGCCATACGCAATTCATATATAAATGGTTTTTCTAAAAAAATATTATTATGCATGGGGTTAACTCGAAAATATATAGTTAAATAATTTTGCTATAAGAAGGATACCTTGCAAAGTGGAACTCATATATTATTTAAATGAAATTGATCCATTCAACTCGCACTTCATCAAGTTCGGCTTCTATGTAAAAGTTTTTCCCATTGAACGACAAGAGTTCATGTAAAAAAAATAAAAATAGTTAATAACAAATTGTATTAGTATAGTAATTACAAATAACACTAGGAAGTAAAAAATTAAATTTACATCTGATCTCCTTAAAATGCTTCTATCTTTAATCAAATCTTTCATAAACCTCATCACATAAAACCCACATTCCACATTTGTAGGCTGTCGGGGACACTACATATACACGAATAATTTTAGTTTTATTTTACAAATTACTACTAAACATTCAAACGTTAAATAAAATTAATACCTGAACTACTTTCCAAATTAGACTTGTTCTCCTCCTGTTCTTTGTAATTTTGCAAATTTTGAGAGCACTTAACAAAAATAATATTTTAACTAATCAATAAATAAACAAAAAGGCTTTAACTATGATGTACAAAAATCTCCAAACTTACGTGCTTGTTATAATTTTAAGAATCGAGCTAATTTTATTGTAAAGTGAGTCAAGATAGTACACTGTCATCAATAACGGATCAATAACTAATAATATCTAATGGTACCTAAATTTGAACAAGTCACAAAAATGAGTTGAAATAGTTCAAATGCACAATATAACATGAAAAGACTAAATAAAGCACTAAGAAAGTTACCCAACATTATGAGGAACTAAAATTAGTTGATAAATCTCAATATCCTCTAATCTATTTGCAAGTAATGTAGATTTTGAACTTCCACCAAACTTGGTTTTTGTACTCATGGCATATGGGTTCATAAATAGAAAGCTACTATCCAAATTAGAAACTTGTATAACCTGATGGAGATGATTATTAACAAAAGAAATAGTTATTATATCAAGCATACTAATTTGTCCAATCATGAGAAGGGAGACAACAAAAGCATTCAAGTAATTACTCTAACCTCATGTACAATTGTCACGCCCCAAACTCCGGACCACGTGAAACACCCCAAAACAAACAACCACAACATCTAGCCCGAGAATACACTCTCAAAATAAGCATACATGCATTGTATATAAACATCGAACTGCAAGCATTACAAGGCTCTAACGCCGAGAAACATGTATTAAACATACATGATACAGATAAAAACAAAAAGGAAGACTATAACTCCTCTACCTCTCCAGCACCTCCAGGTCAACCTGCGTGACCGGTACCTGAAGAAAAGAAAATTCCACACCATGAGCCACGGCTCAGCAGAAACTAGACAGGCATGCAGTATAAACAAAACTTGCTAAGAAATCGAAGTGTAGGTTTAGACTCTCTTTCAAGCCTTGAAAACAGTTTTCACATACAAACGGAAAAGCGAGGATACAAACCATCTTTTGACTCACTCACAAGAGCCTGAAAACAGTTGAAAAAGGGTTTTTAGATCGCAATTCACACGGCTCTTAAAACAGTTTGAAAATTGGTCTTTCCGTCTCATAATGCAGTACATTCAATCCATGATACATACAACCGACCCTCACATGCTGCAGCCACAGATCTAACAACCGGCCTTTACACGCCTCAACAACAGTCCTAACACTGAAACAAAGATCTGTACATAAACATACATTCATGGGATAAAATCATATACTATGGGGTAAAACCATAGACCAAACCATGGGGTAAAACCGCATACTAAACCACGGGATAAAATAGCATACTTTACTATAACCCACGGGATGAAACCGTCGACCACAGATTATACCACGGGATAAAATCGTAAACCACGGGATAAGATCGCACACCACGGGATAAAATCGCATATCACAGGATAAAACTGAACATTACGGGATAACACCGAAAATTACGGGATAACACCGAATCACCACATGCATACTAAACCAGGGTTTAAATGCATAGAGCCACGTACTATCACTACGTTTCACAAACCACGTCACATGCTACACACGCGACTCACATAATACCTGCAACTCATGCAACATGCATCACATGCATCCGTTCCTCATATTCCACAAAACCATGCCTATAAAACTTCTTAGTCTTAAAGCACGCAATCACGGTATAAGTAACGATACCAAAACATGTAATCCACTTACATAATCCATGCATAATAAACCACAGTTATAAATGCATAAAGCCAGCTATAAGCGCACATAGCCATATAACCTCAAACCGTGACATCACCCGCCACAAAAACCAGACATCCACTCACAGGGATAACCAGCAACCGACACTACCAAGCCTAACTGGAAGGCTACACCAAACCCTTTAAACCACGAGGTCACTAACACCACATTTCTCCAAAGGTGCCATGGGCCCTAACACGCCCCACAACCAACGATGCACAAGCACTACGCATATAACTGTGCCCCAACAACCCGCATCTAACCACGCACGTCACACCCGAGGACAGCACCACAAAAACACCCGAGGCCACGACACAACCCCCGAACGACCACGCAACCAACTAAACCCCAAAAGACATCCGACAATATTTCAATTGACTAACGCCATAATTAATCAACTGAATACCGTAAGAAACCAATTGAAAACCAAGAAACCAACCAAAATCACAAACACAAAATTGCATAGGTTCAGTCGACTGGACCCCAACCCCCAGTCGACTGAACAACATATTGGAAAACCACAAAAATGCCTCAAACCACGGTTCAGTCGACCAAACTCAAGAACTATGATCCAGTCGACTGAACCTATGAGTTCAGTCGACTGAACAAGCCTAGAAACCATTTTTAAGCTACGGGTTCCACCTCCAAACCCCAAATTGAAGCCTCTAAACTCCTACACAACACCCTCAGGCATCCACACACCCAAGATAAACACCAAACTCTCGAAAGAGACTCTCAAAACACAATTTCATCCACCGAAATCGACAAAACAAGATTTTTAACCCAAAAACCCAACTTTACAGAAAATTAGATCTACAACTATCTAACCGTTAAAAACATACACGATTATACGTAGCACCCTTATACAGCAGTAGGATTTATTATCCTACCTCGATGAGTTCAAAACTCGATGTCTCGAATCACGTGCAAAATCGAGTTTCGCTATAATAAAATTCTGACCGGATGAACGCGTAGACCATGACGCCAATAACAAAGATCGGCAGTCTGATCGTCGAAAATCGAGCCCCGGGCCCCCGAGAACATAAAGAGAAGGCAGAGAGAAAATAAAAAACTTATTGGAGAAGTTTTGAAAAATATCTTTATGAAAATATCTAACTCCAGATATTTATAGGCCTCTAAAATATTTTTTTTTGAAAATTTTCAAAATTCGCACCACAACGGCTCACCGTCCCGGGAACCTACCCCGTTTGCATATTTAAACTCGATCATGCATCAAAAGAAATAAAAATATGCTCAAATGAAAACACGTAACGTGCGTCCAAAAATGCCGAAAAAGAAAACGGGTCAGGGTCTCACAACTCTACCCCCCTTAAAGGAATTTCACCCCCAAAATTCAACTCAAGGTCAAATTAACAAACCGTCGATCGCAATCGACACATGCATACGAGATGGTCAGCCAAACCATTTCTAGGGTATAGTCAAACAAGGTCAGGCATCTTAAACAATGGCCAACTATCTCAATGGCACGGGATCTACAACTCACCCCAACCTCACATCACCACCAGCCACTGCCTCAACACAGCACACCACCCACGGAGTTCATCACCAACTCCCAAACGAATGCGACAAAGAAACTAGCCCAAAGCCTGCAGACTTAAAAAGTACCTCTGCTTGCTGAAGGCATATCTGTATCATCCGGCACAACCGGTGCCCTAGAAGAACTAGGAGCTATCAGGGAATACGCTCGTGGTAGTGTCGCTCTGCCCTGTCCACCATAACTCGGCAGTGTCGGCTGCCGCACCGACTGAACTAACGTACTCCTACCTGCGATCCGGGAAGTTTGAACCACAGGATACTGCTGTCGCTCCTGCATATATGAGCTTGCTGGTGTGCCCACTGTACTCGGCGCACCCTCTCTCTGGAGACAAGCCTTGCGGATATGCCCCGTCTGACCACATCTATAGCAAATCGACAACTCCATCCCCTGCGACTGATCTGGTATGGAACTCTGAGACTGCCTCAACTGTGGGTCTCGATACTGCCTCGGCTACGGGTAATCTGGAACACGATGCCCCGGCTCTCCACATTGATAACATCTGACCTCCCTCTGCTCTGGCCTCCCCGACGAAGCCACTGATGGTGTTGGTGTAGAGAACTGTTGTGGTCTAGATGGTTGAAAGCTAGGACTAGAGGACCTCTGCCTTTTGCTGGAACGCCCACTTGTCTGCGCCTCTTTCCCACCCTAAGGTGTCCTGGCATCCCTAGAAGCTCGAATCTCAGTCATAGTGTTCTCCACCCTCGCTGCCGCCTCCACCAGCTCTGTGAAGACACGAAGTCCCATCGCGACCACACGCTCCCTGATCGCTAGCCTCAAGCCCCACTTGAACCTCATCGATCGCAACTCATCTGTGCTCACCAACTCCAGTGCAAATCGGGACAAGCATGTAAACCTGGCCTCATGCTGCTTGACATCCATGGCCCCCTGGATGAGAGTGTAGAACTCCTCTTTGTACAGATCCCTCCTCGAAGCCAGGAAGTATTTCTCCAGAAACAATCCTGTAAAAGCTGCCCATGTGACTCCTGCAACGGTCCTGGCATACTTCCACCATGCATGAGCAACACCCATCAACTGAAAGGTAGCAAAAGAAACCTGCAACTCGTCCTCCTCAATCTGCAATGTGTCTAGGATCCGAGTCACTAACTCCAGCCACTTTGTCGCCACAATAGGATCAGGATCTCCCGCAAAGGTAGGTGAATCCATGCGCTTAAACTCCCGCATCGCTACTATAGCTCTCGCCTCTGGTACTCCCTCTCTCTCCCTAACAATCTCACCTCTAACCAACTGCTGGATAGAACCCGCCAGCACACGCAACAACTCCATCACGTCCATCGGTTCCAGGGGAGCATTGGCATCCCCAGCATCAGGGATAGGAACATCCCCTTGGCACACCACGGCCACGGCCTCGCCCTCGTCTCGCAAACATCGCGTCAATATGAAAAAGACAGAACATGAGATGTAGCACATAGCATAAACCCACATAAGCATGCTAGCACATAAGCACATAGGTTCATGCTAAACAAAACCCCATATACTAAGGAGAACCAACAAGAATGATGCGTCAATCTAGATAACCTACTCAGACTCCCTGCTAAAAATCACATCAGCAAAACGCGTTTCTAACTTGGCTCCTAAGTTTGTTAATCCAAACGCCCAAAAGCAAGACTATCACTCCTAAGATTCAACCCCCATGCTCACATATACACATCATTCACATAGCAAACATGCTGACACGATCCCGTTATCAAAGCGTCTAAACACATGCAGTCAAGCACACGTAATCAACACCACACAGTGATACAACCTCTTCCCACGGCTCTTAGGTATTCGAACCCAGAGTTCTTATATCAATCTGTCACGCCCCAAACACTGGGCCACATGAAACACCCCAAAACAAACAACCACAACATCCAGCCCGAGAATACACTCCCAAAATAAACATACATGCATTGTATATAAACGCCGAATGGCAAACATTTCAAGGCTCTAACGCCGAGAAACATGTATTAAACATACATGATACATATCGAAACAAAAAGGAAGACTACAACTCCTCTACCTCTCCAGCACCTCCAGGTCAACCTGCGTGACCGGTACCTAAAGAAAAGCAAATCCCACACCATGCGCCACGGCTCAGCAGAAACTAGACAGACATGCAGTATTAACAAAACTTGCTAAGAAATCGAAGTGCATATTTAGACTCTCTTTCAAGCCTTGAAAATAGTTTTCACATGCAAACGGAAAGCGATGATACAAACCATCTTTTGACTCACTCACAGGAGCCTGAAAACAGTTGAAAAAGGGGTTTTAGATCGCGATTCACACGACTCTTAAAACAGTTTGAAAATTGGTCTATCCGTCTCATAATACAGTACATGCAATCCATGATACATACAACCGACCCTCACACGCTGCAACCACAGATCTAACAACCGACCCTCACACGCTGCAACCACAGATCTAACAACCGGCCTTCACACGCCGCAACCACAGTCCTAACACCGAGACAAAGATTCATACATAAACATACATTCCCGGGATAAAATCGTATACTATGGGGTAAAATCATAGACCAAACCACGGGGTAAAATCGCATACCAAACCACGGGGTAAAATCTCATACTTTACTATAAGCCACGGGATGAAACCGCCTACCATAGATTATACCACGGGATAAAATCCTAAACCACGGGATAAGACCTCATACCGCGGGATAAGACCGCACACCACGGGATAAAATCGCATATCACAGGATAAAACTGAACATTACGGGATAACACCAAAAACTACGGGATAACACCGAATCACCACATGCATACTAAACCAGGGTTTAAATGCATAGAGCCACGTACTATCACTACGTTTCACAAACCACGTCACATGCTACACACGCGACTCACATAATACATGCAACTCATGCAACATGCATCACATGCATTCGTTCCTCATATTCCACAAAATCATGCCTATAAAACTTCTAAGTCTTAAAGCACGCAATCACAGTATAAGTAACGATACCAAAACATGTAATCCACTTACATAATCCATGCATAATAAACCACAGTTATAAATGCATAAAGCCAGCTATAAGCGCACATAGCTATATAAGCTCAAACCGTGACATCACCCGCCATAAAAACCCGACATCCACTCACAGGGATAACAAGCAACCCACACTACCAAGCCTAACTGAAAGGCTACACCAAATCCCTCAAACCACGAGGTCACTAACACCACCTTTTCTCCAAAGGTGCTGCGGGGCCTAACACGCCCCACAACCAACGATGCACAAGCACCACGCACATAACTGTGCCCCAAGAACCCGCATCTAACCACGCACATCACACCCGAGGACGGCACCACAAAAACACCCTAGGCCACGACACGAGCCCCGAAGCTACCACGTAACCAACCGAACCCCAAAAGGCATCCAACAATATTTCAATTGACTAACCCCATAATCAATCAACTGAATACCGTAAGAAACCAATTGAAAACTAAGAAACTAACCAAAACCACAAACACAAAACTGCCCAAGTTCAGTCGACTAGACCCTAACCCCCAGTCGACTGAACAACACACTAGAAAACCATAAAAATGCCTCAAAGCACGGTTCAGTCGACCGAACCCCATGGTCAAATCGACCGAACTCAAGAACTATGATCCAGTCGACTGAACCTATGAGTTCAGTCGATTGAACAAGCCAAGAAACCATTTTTAAGCTGCGGGTTCCACCTCTAAACCCCGAATCGAAGAATCTAAACTCCCACACAACACCCTCGGACATCCACACGCCCAAGCCAAATACCAAACCCTCAAAAGAGACTCTTGAAACACGATTTCATCCACCGAAATCGACAAAACACGATTTTTAACCCAAAAACCCAACTTTACAGAAAATCAGATCTACAGCTATCTAACCGTTAAAAACACACACGATTACACGTAGCACTTTTATACAGCAGTAAGGTCTAGAATCCTACCTCGGTGTGTTCAAAACTTGACGTCTCGAATCACGTACAAAATCGAGCTTTGCCATAATAAAATTCTAACCAGATGAACGCGTAGATCACGACGCCAATAACAAAGATCGACAATCTGATCGTCGAAAACTGAGCCCCAAGCCCCCGAGAACTTAAAGAGAAGGCAGAGAAAAAATAAGAAACTTGGAGAAATTTTGGAAAATATTTTTATAAAAATATCTAACTCCAGATATTTATAAGCCTCAAAAATATATTTTTTTAAAATTTTTCAAATTTTGCACCACAACGGCTCATGGCCCTGAGTACCTACCCCGCATGCATATCTAAGCTCGATCATGCATCAAATGAAATACAAACATTCTCAAACGAAAGCACGTAACGCGCGTCCGAAAACGCCGAAAAAGAAAACGGATCAGGGTCTCACAACAACATTATGCATGCAACAGATAAAATTTTTCTTTTCACATACATACTCCATGTCTACTCTTTGAAGTTGAAGACTTATCTCATCACCAAATACTCCCTTGTCTATTTGAATGGTAATGGCTTCATTATACTCGAGATGCTCCGCAAATGATGAAAAAGATTGAATGAATTCCAAATTCTTTTCACAATCAAAATTTCTTGAAGTTCCCTACGTTCAAAATTTCTCAAATTAAGCTATTTATAAGTTAACCTTAATTTAAAAAATTATTATTATTTTATGGTAAAAAATATGTACCTCATTATTAAGTAATACGAGATGTTGGGACCAGCCAAGTTGATGTCTCATTGGTTGTCCAACAAGAGTAATCTCATCTTGGATTGGTATAGAAAGAAGAGCATCTTTGACAATCCCAGCATCAATAGACACACGTGCAATGGCTTCTCTTTGTGGTACTATATGCATTACATTTTTAGGTCCAATGCTCTCATGCAATGTACCGTGAGCAACAATGTTATCAAGTGATCCAACTACTAATTTACAAGATTTCGTCTACAAAAAGTAGTGAATTAGACACTAAAATAATAACTAAGCTTACAACTAACAACGTAAAAAATTCAAATTCAAGAGACAAAATATATGTACCTTTTTTATTGTATGTCTAGGGCTTGGAGGTGGCATGTCTTTATTGATTCTCACTTTACTATCCTTTGAGATAAGATTAACTTGTTGACTTTCTATATTATCACTTCTTAAAGTGTTTGAACTAACGTGGTCAGGTTGGGGTGTATGAGGGGTCTGTTGTCCCATTGCATTGAGTTGAGCTTGCATTTATAAGACAATTGCCTCAAGAGTTTTATGCTTCTCTTTACAACGGGAATGGTATTCACGTCTAGGCATGTTGAAGTAAATGCTTGGTCTGACAAAATTTCCTACACCCCTAACCTGATCAGAATGTTCAGAAGTACCCAAAGCCATTGAAAGAATGTCGGTGCCCCCTTTTTAATTATATAGTTTCGTTCATTAAATAATCATCCTACATCATAAGAATCATAAGCCAGTATCATAATAACAATTTAAATTCCCAAGAGTATAGGTTCAATAAATTTACCGCAATTTGTCTCATGCACACATTTTCATTTCACATTCTTCTTCTCAGCCATGAAAAGTAGCATTCCACATCAACCCATTACACCATTATAATGATATATAATCGCATTCATTTCATATCAATAATTTTCAAAACTCAAGTGAAATCTTGAG
>JAULJZ010162727.1:0-26436 GCA_032270985.1 Heliamphora pulchella
GTGGGAGTGGGAGAGTGGTTTTGGGTGGTGGTTTTGGGTGAAATGGTTTTGGGGTGGTTTTGGGGGGTGGAGTGATTTTGGGGGTGGTTTTGGGGTGTGGGTGGTTTTGGGGTTGTGATTGTGATTTTCGTTAAAAATTTTAACGATTTGGTCCATTTGATGTTAAAATTAAATCTGAAGGGAGGTTAGTGTCATTTTTTAAACCACATGGGAGGTTGTGGCAGCAATTGTAGTGGAAGATGTTACTCTTAATTTTAGTAGAGATTATGTTTTAATATTGAAAGATTATTTTTATGTACCTTCCATTATAAGAAAATTAATTTTTGTTTCTAGATTGATTAAAGATAGATATTTGGTTTATTTTAATAACTCTGTGGTTATTAAGGATAATAAATAGTTTATCTATTCTGGTACATTGGTGAAAAATCTTTATGTTATTACTCCAATCTCTCCTACACCACAACTAAATAAATTGAATAATACATCTAATTCACCATTTAAGAGAAATAAATATTCTTTAATGAACTAAACGTATCTTTGGCATTTACGCATAGGTCATATTAATCTGAAAACGATAAATAGACTTATCAAAGATGGACATTCGAGTTCATTGGAAGTTGAGGCACTTTTAGTCTGTGAATCCTGCTTGGAGGATAAAATAACCAAGAGGTCATTTTTTGCTAAAAGCTATAAAGTTAAAGAACCGTTAGAATTGGTTCATTCTGACTCATGTAGACCTATGACTATCCAGGCTAGAGGAGATTTTGAGTATTTTATCACTTTTATTGACGATTACTCGAGATATGAATACATTTATTTGGTACACTATAAGTCTAAATACTTTGAAATTTTTAAAATATTTAAAGTGAAAGTGGAGAAGCGTCTAGGAAAATATATCAAGACACTACAGTTTGACCATGGTGACGAGTACCTCTTTGAAGAGTTTTGGAATTATTTGTCAAATGAGGAGATTACATCCCAATTGACTGCACCGGGCACACCACAGCAGAATGGTGTAGTAGAAAAAAGAAATTGGACACTTATGGAGATGGTGAAGCCTATGATGTGTTATTCGGACTTACCTAATTAGTTTTTGAGATTTGTGTTAGGGACAACAATTTATATTTTTTCTAGGTAATTAATTGTAACATAAAAGAAAAAAATATATATGATTACAAGGGGCATATCCCAAAAAATTACATGAGTACCACTAGGAGCCTATGTCCTACACATATTCAATAACAAAAAAAAAAAATCAAACCCCAACTCTAAGTGGGGGAATGCTAATGAAAAAACATATTCCACACACAACCCGCGTGAATAGAAAAAAAAAACTACGTACAAATTCGCGCACAACCCGCACAGATAAAAAAGCACTAGTATACAAACAAAGGATATAACCAATAATCATGCCAAAAAATTGAAAACTTTTAATCTCTACTGAAGATTGGTTCCCGCAAAGGGTAATGGCTCCAAAATTCAGACAGGCGCAAGAGAAAATAAGAGATCCAGTAAGCAGAACTGGTCATCCAAACCAACAGTTTATATTCTGAACTTGATATCTTATAAGTCAGTACCTTCTACTCTCACAGAATTGTGAAGTAGGCGCAATCCTAGTCTAAGATATATTTGGATTTGGGGTGCCCAACACACATGCTAAAAGGGAACACGGACAAATTGGAATCTAGAACGAAAGCCTATTTCTTTATTAGATATCCCAAAAGAACGACGGGTGATTTATTTTATAATCCTAATGATCATAAGGTCATTCTCAGCGTAAATGCCTGATTCATGGAAGAGAATTATGTAATGGACCACAAGCCTAAAAGTAGAAATATTTTGAAGAGCTAAGAGGAAATACCAGTAGTACGGTAGAAGCGCCACATGAAAGTGTCATCGATATCCCATTGTCTCGTCGTAGTGGGAGGATTATCGGAACACATGCAGATCCTGAACCAGATCAAGGTGCTTCCATTAATATGTTGATTTCACAACTAGAGGAGCATGTGGGTAATGGTGCACAAGGTTCAGAATCAGCACAACTTGTCACTGCTAGTACACAGGCATAAGAAGTACCTTGTCATAGTGGGTGGGCTGTTCGTCAATCCGATTGGTATATGTTCTTGCGAGAGTCTTTTTATCGGATCCCAAAAAAACTGGATACTGAACCCTGTAACTACAACGAAGCACTCCAAGATAAAGACGTAGAATTATGGCAAAGGATTGGGAATTCAGATATGGAGTCTATGTACTTTAATCAGGTCTGAGAACTTGTAGAACCATCAAAAGGGATAAAATCCATCAGAAGCAAGTGGATCTACAAGAGGAAGGGAGGATCATACTAAACCCTGTAACTACAACGAAGCACTCCAAGATAAAGATGCAAAATTATGGCAAATGGTTATGAATTCATAGATGGAATCTATGTACTCTAATCAGGTCAGAGAACTTGTGGAACCATCCAAAGGAATAAAATTCATCGGATGCAAGTGGATCTACAAGAGAAAGAGAGGAGTAGCCAAGAAAGCGAAAACCTTCAAAACTAGGCTTGTTGCAAAAAGATTTACTCAGACAGAAGAAATCGATTATGAGGAGACCTTTTCACCGATAGCCATGCTTAATTCTATCCAGATTCTCTTATCCATTGCGCCTCATTTTTGTTGGAGGCAAACTGCCAAGATCATTAATTTGAATACGATTTTTCAATAAAAAATTACTGGACGAGCAATCGCCGAAACATGCTCCAAATTAAAACTTTTTTGATGTCGAACAATCAAAATAAAACTAGTACTCTCAAAATTAGATTCGAGATTATATCTTTCGAAATTTGGTAGATGATTTCGATTACTGCAACAGCCATGAATGTGAATCTTTCGAGTTGAAGCTCCAATTAAGCCTTCTATTGTATTTCCGATGCGAGTCATAAACATAAAGTGGGTTACGATCCTTCGTGAATTTAAACCTGTTAAACTAATCACAATAGGAAATACAAGAAAACCCTAGTCTTGAAAGACGACTTATGATTTATGTTTACCATAACTGTATATTTATAGGACTACAGTAAGGACCTGTGGAGTAAATATGATTTGTGTTTCTAATATAATTATGAAAATTTGCCTGCCCTTGAAGTAATTTCATAAAAACATAAATTACAATTTATACCACTAAAGAATCGTAATTGTACTCCTAGCCACATTCTCAAATTCGATAATTCGAGCTCCTGTTATTAAATGCTTAACTCATCTCCTAACGTTAAACTTCCTGATACCTGCCAATTAAATTTAATTACTGACAATTTAATTTAATCGATTTCTTAAAATTTCTTAAATCCTTTCACTTAACTTATTTGCCGGTCGGATAATTAAATCCACCTGTAGAGTTTGTCCCGGACAAAACTTATAAGCTTCCTTAATGGGGTATCGTCAATCCCGAAGAATTGAAACATGAATTTCGTCAATAATTAATATTCACCATATAATTAATACCACTATCTAACTCATCAGGACTATTGACCCATAAAAGATCGCAACCTCTAATTAATCAAAATAACGAATATTAAATATACACAAATAATAATTATTTCAGAATTAAGAGTATAAACACTCATAATAAGCTTGGAGTGTTAATTAATTTATATAGTTAGTATAAAATTAATTACCCAAATGTGGTCCCGTTCAACACACACAAAGTGTACTAGCACAGAGAGTCGGAACAATAGACGACACTATTATCTGTTCCCCGTAACCAAGACAGGCCTACTAAAACTATGTACTACAGTCGTACCAATGATTTGTCTAATTTCATCTAAACTGTGAACTTAAAACTTATATTTTGCAAGAATCTATAATTTGATCTTCTATGTACAAGAGTACTATACACACCAGATTAAATACTATACAAAATAAAGAGCATCCATGCATAAAATTAAATAAATAATATTGCATATATTACTCATTAAGATTCTCATAAAATGGATAAATAATTTTATTAAAAATTAAATTAAATACTAAAACCAAATAAAATCTATAATTTTTAGTATACAACCCTGGCAATCTCCCACTTATACTCAAAATCATGCTACCATATATCTGACTCACATACCCTCTATATGACTATCAAAAGTATTAGCTGGTAGGCTCTTTGTAAAAGGATCTGCAAGATTGTCTCTTAATGTAATATTGGTCACAGCAACATTATTTTTCCGTACAATTTCTCACATCAGATGATACTTACGGTCAACGTGCTTTCCTTTCTTGTGGACTCTCAGCTCTTTCGAGTTTGCAACCACTCTGCTATTGTCACAATAAAGTGTAATAGCTGACTGAACTGAAGGCACCAAATCTAGATCCAACAGGAAGTTCCTAAGCCAAACGGCTTCTTTGGCCGCTTCAGAAGCTACCACGTACTCGGCCTCCATTGTGGAATTAGCAACGCAGAACTGCTTAATACTCTTCTAACTTATAGCTCTACCTTTTAAGGTAAACACATATCTTGAGGTAGACTTACAGGAATCTTTGTCTGATTAGAAATCTGAGTTTATATACCCTAAAGGTACTAGACTGTCTACCTGGTAAACCAATATATAATCGCTAGTCCTAATCAGATACTTGATTATATTCTTTATTACAGTCCAATGTTTCTACCCTGTATTAGACTGATATCTGCTAACCATGCCAATGAAAAAACAGATGTCGGGTCTAGTATAAAGCATAACATACATTAGGCTTCCTACTATCGAAGCATAAGGAACTGTCTTCATTTTCTCTATCTCATCAGGTGTCTAAGGACGCTGATTCTTGAATAGAGTAATTTTATGCCTAAAAGAAAAAAATTCTTTCTTGGAATCCTGCATGCTAAAATAGCAAAGATGTGATCGATATACTTGCTTGTGATAAGCCCAACATCTTTTATTTTTGATCTCGCAAAAGCTTAATCCCAAGGATGTGACTGGTTTCTCCCAAGTTCTTTATATCGAACTGTCCAGATAACTATACTTTTACCGAAGATATTACCCTCACATCGTTTTCGATGAGCAAGATATCATCTACATAAAGTACTAGGCAGACAACCACGCTTTCGTCATGCTTCTTGTACACACAGGACTCATCTGGACTTTAATCAAAATTATAAGACTTAATGGCTTGATCAAATCGATAATTTCAAGACCTATATGTCTGTTTAAGTCCATAAATGGATCTCTTAAGCTTGCACAACATGTGCTCCTGGCCCTTTGCTATGAAATCATCTGGTTGTACCATATAGAAACACTCGTCAAGCCTAACTTTAAATGTTTCTACCTTTTCGTCTGCTCCTCTCTTTCTCTTGTAGATCCACTTACATCCGATGGATTTTATCCCTTTGGGTGGTTCTACAAGTTTCTAGACCTGATTAGAATATATAGATTCTATCTCAGAATTCATAGTCTTTTACCAAAGATCTACATCATTGTCTTGGAGTGTTTCATTGTAGTTACAGGGCTCGGTATCCAGTTCTACTGAGATCCTATCAAAAAAATCTTTCAAGAACATATACCGATCTGGTTGACAAACAACCCTTCCACAACGATATGGCACTACCTGCGTCTGTGTACTAGCAGTAACAAAATGTGCAGAATCTGAACCTTGTGCACCTTGTGCAACATTACCGACATGCACATCTGGCATATTAATGGTAGCACCCTGATCTGATTCAGGATTTGCACCTGTCCTGATAATCCTCCCACTATGACGAAGAAATGAGATATTAGTGGCTAGTGATTCCTCTTTTGTTCTACTAGTATTTCTTCTCAATTCTTTCAGAACAATTTTACTTTTGGTCCTGTAGTCCATAATATAATTCTCTTTCAAGAATCGGGCATTAGTGCTAACAATGACCTTTTGACCTTAAGATTATAAAATAAATGACCATTCATTCTCTTGGGATACCAGACAAAAAAATAAACTTCTGTCCTTGGTTTCAATTTACCCACGTTCTCTTTCACCACGCGTGCTGAACACCCCCAATTTGAATATGTCTCAGACTAGGCTTGTGCCGGGTTCACAAATCTGTGAGAGTAGAAGGTACTGACTTAGAAGGTACTTAGTGCAGAATATAAGTCGTTATCTCTAATGCAAGTTCCCAAAATGAATCGGATAAATTTTAATAACTTATCATGAACCTTAACATCTCCATAAGAGTCTTATTCATTCTTTCTACTACACCATTCTGCTGCGGAGTGCCTAGTGTAGTCAATTGGGATATAATTTTCCCTGACGATAAGTAGTTCCTAAACTCTCCAAAGTGGTACTCGCCACTACAGTCGGATCGTAGTGATTTGATATTTTTATCCAGATGCTTCTCTGTCTTCGCCTTAAATTTTTTAAATTTTTCAAAGCATTCAGAATTACGGTGCATTAGGTAAATGTATCCATACCTTGAGTAGTCGTCAATAAAACCGATGAAGTATTCAAAGCCACCTTTAGCCCGGATAGTCATAGAACCACACACATCAGAGTGAACCAATTCCAACAGTTCTTTAGCTCTATAGTCTTTAGCCAAGAATGACCTCTTGGTCATCTTACCCTCTAAGCATGACTCACAGACTAGAAGTGCCTCCACTTCCAATGAACTCAAAGGTCCATCTTCTACTAGTCTATGTATCTTTTTAGATTAATATGACCTAAGCATAAGTGTCAAAGAAACGTTTAGTTCATTAAAGAAGAATCATTTCTCTTATATGGTAAATTAGATGTGTTATTCAATTCAGTTAGTTATAGTGTAGCAAAGATAGGAGTAACAACATAAAGATCTTCCACCAATGTATCAGAACAGATAACTCGTTTATTATCCTTAATAATCACAGAGTTATTAAAATAAACCAAATATCCATCTTTAACTAATCTAGAAACGAAAACTAAATTCCTTCTAATATAAGGTACATAAAGACAATCTCTCAATATTAAAATCCGATCTTTACTAAAACTGAGACTGACATCTCCCACTGCAACTGCTATCACCTTTGTATTATTGTCTATATGCAATTAAATCTCCCTATCACTAAGTTGTCAAATTTCTTGAAACCCCTGCAATGAATTAAAGACATGATTAGTGGCTCCCGTATCTATACATCAGGTACTGGTAGATAATATCGCTAAATATGTTTCTACAACTAGTAAACAAAAATTACCCTGATTGTTCAGCTTGCTAAGATAAACTAGACGTTACTTTTTCTAATACCGTGTCTGGTTGTAGTGAAAACATCTTCTTTTAAGTTTTTTCACATCAGTCTATGGCCCACTAACTACCTTAGAAATTGTGTCACCCTGTTTTTGAACCTTTTTTTTCTTCTTGCTTTTCAGCCTAGAGAAAGAATCTTTTTTAGAAATAAACATATTTTTTGGTATCCTAAGAATACCTTCGCCAGTTAAAGCTATATTCATATTCCTTTTTCAGTCTACATAGTTTGGTCCCGCTAGTTTATTCTCTTTGAGTATAATTGCGAGTGAATTGAAAATCATTTTAATTTTGAAAATCACATAATTAAAAATCATTAATTATGACGCACAAAAACTTTAAATTTTATTTTAAATTGGTTCCCTTTACCATTTAAAAAAATTTGTCAGTAGTTTGGTACTCTGTGAGTAGCATGCCTCGATGGGAGGACGTCTGTTATCCATCGTTTGTCCAAACAGGCCAATTCCTATTAATTTTACTATCTAAGCAACAGATCGTGTCAAGTAAAATTAAATAGCTATATAGTTTTGATATAGCAAACAATAGCAGTGATTCAAATGGAGAAAATACTATTATTTACATCTAAGTGTTAATCACCACCTAAACCTAAATCAATCGCTTCACAATGAACTCTTCAAATGGAGAAATGATCCACACTAAAATTATCCAGAAGTATCCCTGAAGAAGGTTCGTACCGGCGATATCGCAATCAATTCTATCAGATGGGGAGGAAGAGCATACTGCCAACACGTAAAATTAATTATATCACCTACGAACTGGTGATGGAGACCGCAGAATTTATCTATAAATAAATTTCCTCTCCCACTTAATTTTTTAAAAATTTTTGAGTGTTATAAAAACTATCTAATTAAAATAAATTTATTAATTTCAACAAACCACACGATCCAAAAGATTTCGATTTTTTTTAAACCATCATTTTCGTGTTTTAATATGTAAAAATAATTGAATGCACAGTTTTTTCTTTACTTTGAAGGTAGCGTATTTAATAAAGGTATTCAAATACAGGTTATTACACACTTTTTTCGAAAATAACAATTTTTTAAAATTAAACTTTTTCCATTTAATTATTCTAAAAATTTAGAATTAATTTTTACATTTTTTCAAGATATTCGATTTATTTAAAAAAATCTTAAACATGTTATTTTGTAAAAAGTAAAATATCTAAAAAAATTTATTTAATTAAAAAAACATAATTTTATTTTCCTTTACAAAATATTAATTAAAACCAAATTTTCTAGAATTAATTAAATTAAATAGAAAATAGAAAATTAATATTTATTATCCACGCAGTTTATATAAATAAATAAACATGATAAATATTGTCTAATTTTATGATCGAGGTGAAACTCTATCGAATTTCAAGTTCCTATATTTTGATAAACATTTAGTTTTTCGATCGCTGCAGAAAGCTGCTTATTCTTATTAAAATCCAACCATGACTCATCCACTCGCAGTGTTATAGATATACAATACATTTGGATCAATACATATGAAAAAACAGCTGTCAGGAGTCCTAAACATCAGCCACCACAGCGGGCCAACTCTGCACCGTCGCCATTGCATCGAACAGCCCTCTTTTCAAAGCTTTTTCTGTCTCTTCCCGAACTCCGTTCTCAACCTTTTTTTTTCTAAAACATAGCTTACAAAATATAGAATTTTTCTATAAAAATTCCGATTAAAAAACATCGAGAAAAACAACTTTCGATGGCCGCCGAACCACCACTGCCGCTGCTGTTGTGCTGCCAACTTTCCGAGGCTGTTCCGGTCTCATTAGAGCTCTGTTTTTGTCCCTATTTTTTTTGAAAAATAGCTTATGAAAAATACTATTCTTTCGTAAAAAAAAACTTGATTCAAAAATAGCCTGGAAAGAACTTTCGATGGGCCCCCAAGGGGCTGCCATCGCCTCCCACCACCGCCGCCTGGTTTGTCGCCTATTTTGGTTTCTTTTCGTGGTTGATTGAGCTCCTGTTTTGCGCTATTTTTAGCATTAATATCTAGCAATACAATTCCCTAAATAACGGCTCAAAAATAGTTCCCCAAAAATCTCAAAATCGAGCCCAGAACAGCCTGCTGTCCGCCGCCCTTATCGCCGCTTGTTTCGACTTGTTTTTGTCTAAGTGTTTTGCTTGTATGGCCACCCCCTTTTGCTGCATTTTTGGACCTGTTTTGTTGCTATTCTTAATACATAAAATCTATTAAAAAAAATACCAAAAAAACATGTTTTAAAATTGTGCTAATATTGTCGTGATCCGTGGCCTGAAACATCCGTAACCATCGCCGAAACCTTCGGTTATACTGCTACCCGTTTTTCGTGTTCTTAGACATTCAAACTTATTCTTAAATATTCTAAAATATCTAAAAATAATAATTAAATCTTTTACATCGAAAACCTATGTCCCGAACGCTCACATTCGAACTAAAAAATTTAAAACTATCACGATCTACCCTCGTGATTAAAAAAATTTATAATCATCATCCACACATTCTATCAAACATAAATATAGTGACGATCATAAAATCGATATTAGAATTTTTGCAAACCAAAGCTAGCACAGTTTTAAATATACCCGATCTCTCGATTAAACCATATTCATTAATCAAAATGGCTCTGATACCAATTGTTGGAGGCAAACTGTCAAGATCATTCATTTGAATATGATTTTTCGATAAAAAATTACTGGACGGACAATCGCCGAAACATACTCCAGTTTAAAACTTTTTTTTATGTCGAACGATCAAAATAAGACTCATACTCTCAAAATTAGATTTAGGATTATACCTTTCAAAATCTAGTAGATTGATTTTGGTTACTGCAACAACCACGAATGTAATTCCTTCGAGTTGAAATCCCAATCAAGCTTTCTACTGTGTTTCCAATACGAGTCACAAACGTAAAGTGGGTTACGATCCTCCGTGAACTTATACTTGCTAAATTAATCACAATAGGGAATACGTGGAAATTCTAGTCTTGAAAGACGATTTATGATTTATGTTTAGTAGGGACCTGTGGAGTAAATATGATTTGGGTTTCTAATATAATTATAAAAACTTGCCTGCCCCTGAGGTAATTTCATAAAAATATAAATTAAAATTCATACCACTAAAGAATCATAATTGCACTCCCAGCCACATTCTCAAAATCGATTATTCGAGTTCCTATTATTAAATGCTTAACTTATCTCCTCACATTAGGATTTTCAATATCCGTCAATTAAATTTAATTAATGACAAATTAATTTAATCGGTTTCTTAAATTTTTTTAAGCTTTTTCGCTTAACTTATTTATCGGTCGAATAATTAAATTCATCTGCAGAATTTGGCCCGATCAAAAATTATAAGCTTTCTTAAGGTGGCATCGTCAGTCCCGAAGAATCGGGACGTGGATTCCGTCAATAATTAATATTCACTATATAATTAATACCGCTATCTAACTCACCGGGACTATTGACCCATAAAAGATCGCAAGATCTAATGAATCAAAATAATAAATATTAAATATACGCAAATAATAATTATTTAGGGATTAAGAATATAAACACTCATAATAATATTAGGGTGTAAATTAATTTATATAATTAGTATAAAATTAATTATTCCAATGTGTTCATGTTCAATACACACAAAGTGTACTAGCACAGCGAGTTGGAACAATAGATAATACTATTATCTGTTCTTCGAAACCACGAAATACCTACTAAAACTCTGTGTTATAGTCATATCGATGGTTTGTCCAATTTTATCTAAATTGTAAAATTAAAACTTATATTCTGCAAAAATTTATAATCTGATTTTCTGTCTGCAAGCCGTACTCTATACACCAGATTAAATACTGTACAGAATAAATGACATCCATATGTAATATTAAAGAAATAATATTGCATAGATTGCTTATTAAGATTCTCATAAAATGGATAAATAATTTTATTAAAAATTAAATTAAATACTAAAATTAAATAAAATCTATAATTTTTAGTATACAATCTTGACAATTTCGATTATAAAATTTAGTAAATGGACGTCAAGACGGCTTTCTTTAACAAAAGTCTTGACGAGTATATCTATATGGTATAACCAAACAGGTTTGTAGTAAAGGGTTAGGAGCACATGTTGTGCAAGCTTAAGAGATTCATTTATGGATTTAAGTAGGCATTTAGCTCTTGGAACACTCGTTTTAATCATACCATTAAATCTTATGGTTTTGATCAAAGTTCTGACGAGTCATGTGTATATAAGAAGCGTAATGAAAGCGTGGTGGTATTTTTAGTACTTTGCGTGGATGATATCTTGCTCATCGAAAACGATTAGGAGTGTTATCTTCAGTGAATGTATGGTTATCTGGTCAGTTCGATCTGAAAGACTTGAAAGAAGCCAGTCACATCATAGGGATCAAACTTTGTCGAGATCATAGGCAAAGGATGTTGGGCTTATCACAAATCACTCATATCGATACAGTCCTTACTCGTTTTAGCATGTAAGATTCTAAGAAAGGATTTCTCCCTTTCAGGCATGGAATCACTCTATCCAAGGATCAGTGTCCTAAGACACTTGATGAAATAGAGAAAATGAAGGCGATTTTTTATGCTTCGATAATAAAAAGTATCATGTATGCTATACTTTGTACTAGACTTGACATCTATTTTGCCGTTGACATGATTAGCAGATTTCAGTTTAATCCAAGACATGAGTATTGGACAATGGTAAAATATATAATCAAGTACCTAAAAATGATTAGGGATTATATGTTGGTTTATCAGGCAGATAGTTTAGTACATTTAAGGTACGCATACTCAGATTTTCAATTAGATAAGAATTTTCAAAATTTTACCTCGAGATATGTGTTTACCTTGAAAGGTAAAACACATCGAGAGTAAATATCGCCTGATACAAAATATCGTAAGAGAGGTGATATAACCGTAGCCAAAATTACATCAAAAGACAATCTTGTAGATCCTTTTACAAATAGCTTATCAGTTAAGACTTTTAACAGTCATGTAGAGGGCATGAGAGTCAGATGTATGACAACATAATTTTAAGTATAAGTGGGAGATTGTTATGGTTGTATACTAAAAATTATGGTTTTAATTTTTGTATTTAATTTTATTTATTAATAAAATTAGTTTTTTTATCTTATGAGAATCTTAATGAGTTATGTATGCGTTTATTATTTGTTTAATATTGTGTATTGGTGCATTTTATTCTACATAATATTTAATCTGGTGTGTAGAGTTCGGCTTACACACAGAATACTAGATTATTAGTTCTTGTAAAATATATGTTTTTGGTTCACAGTTTAGATGGAATTGGACACACCATCGGTACGGTTATAGCACAATATTTTAGTAGATCTGTCTTGATTATGAAAAACGATAATTGTTTCGATAATTGTTCTGACTTATTGTGCAAGTATACTTTGTGTGTATTGAACAGAACCAAGTTGGGATAATTAATTTTGTACTGACTATATAAATTAATTTACACCACATGGTTATTATGAGTGCTTATACTCTTAATCCTGAAATAATTATTATTTATGTATATTTAATATTCGTTGTTTTGATTCATTAGAGAGTGCGATCTTATATGGGTCTATAATCTCGGTGTGTTTGATAGCAATATTAATTATATGATGAATATTAATTATTTACGGAATTCACGTCCTGAAAAATCGGGATTGATGATACCCCATTAAGAAAGTTTATAAGTTTTGTCCGAGCAAAACCCTATAGATGAATTTTATAATCCGACAGTCAAATAAGTTAAGTAAAAGGATTTAAAGAATTTTCGAAGAAATCGATTAAAAATAATTGTCAGTAATTTAATTTTATTGACGGGTGTTTGTAATTTTAATGTGGGGAGATTAAATAAGTATTTAATAATAAGAGTTCAAATACTACGATTTTGAGAATAAGGCTGTGAGTGCAATTGTAATTCTTTTGTGAAATGAATTATAATTTATATTTTTATGAAATTATTTCTGAGTTGAGGCAAGATTTCATAATTACATTGAAAACTCATGTCTTATTTACTCCACAGGTCCCTACTGTAATTCATTTATATGTTGTTATAAAACCCACCCTTTAGAGATATTCCACATAATGTTATAGGATTTTCACGTTTTGTAAATCTAAAAAAGTAGGCTACAGGTTTTGAAGAACACGATAGATCAAACCCCACACTTTGTTCGTGTTTTGCATTCAGAAATACAACAGAAGGTTTGTGTCGGAGATTTGACTAGAAGTGCGACGGATCATTGACTGAAAATTATTGCAACAATCGAAATTATCCAACCAGATTTCGAAAGATATAATCCTAACAACTTTAGGAATATTTTCAGGTTTTTTTTTATTGTTCGAAATCAAAAGTTTTAATCTGGAGTTAGTTTCGGCGTTTACCCATCTAGTTATATTTTGACTAAAATCATAAACACAATTTTAAAATTTTAATAATTTGCCTCAATAGAACCAAATACTAATAATATCAAGCGTCGTAATAATAATTATTCTAATAATAATCTAACATACCTCACCATTAGTTCAAATGGAATAATACAAATGTAAAATTACTAATCCCAATAAGTAAAAAAAGTAAAATAATAGGCACTCATTTCTCATAATCTCCTTACATTACTTTTTAGCTCCAAGATGCATAAAATGGTTGGCTTTTAAATATTTAATTTTTTTTTTAAAAGGAAAAAAATAGAATGTTTAGAATAATTTTATATAGTAATTTTTTTATTTTTTATTTTTTTATTAAAATGTCTAAAATATTTTTACTTTTTACTTTTAAATTGTAATGTTTGAAATATTAGTACGATTTTTTTTTATGAGAAAAATTGACTTTTTAAATAAGAGTACTATAGTAATTTTATTTTTAAAAATAGTGTGTTTGTGATATATAAGTTTTTTTTTTTGAAAAATGAGAAAGTATTCGTTTGGCTATCGACTTTAAGTCGGCTTAAAGATGGTATTTTGGCTTTTAGCTTAAAGCTCACAAAACCAAAAAATCTTGTTTTTTAATCCCAATTTTAACTTATTTGCTTTTAGTCTTTTTAAATTTTTTTATAATAATTTTTAATTTTACATTCTATATATAAAATTAAACAAATTCTAATTAAACAATCATACCTTAGTGCACGCCTATTCAACAATTCGGTCGTTTATGCAAGCTTTTTCGGTAGTTTCGGTCGTTTATGCAAGCTTTTTCGGTAGTTTGAAATGTATACGAATGACTGTTGTAAAAGTTGTTGTATATAAAAATTTATTATTTTTTTGGTTGTTGGTAATATATTTTTATTTTAATATTTTTCTTTTTAATTTAGTAGTTTTAAGCTTTCATAAAAATTATTACATTTTCTCATCGTAAAATAGCAACACCGAATTCTATTTCTTCTTGTTTGTGGATGCTTTGAACGAACAAAACTTATTTAGGTTGAAGAGCAATATAAGAATATCGCATTCAATTTCTTTGATTTTTTCGGTTACTCAAAAATTACTATTTTTATAAGTAAATGAATTTTTTGATTTTTTAATTTAAAATAATTTAAAACTAAAAAACTAGCTTAATGCTATGTTGCCAATCGAACTCAAAGAAAGAGTTAATATTTTTGAAAATTTAACAATATAATTTTAAAATTAAATTTTTTTATAAAAAGAAATTCAGTTTTTAAGTGATTCTAAACGGGCATTACTCTCTCACGAGAAACAAGCACAGGCGGTGAAAATTTTCCTTAATTACTTTTTTCATCAAACAAAACAAGTGGGTTAATGCTGTGAGCCAATGCCAGCACTCCACGTGTCGAAGCACACTGACATTGAACGCCGTCGTACAGAACAGATCTACTGGTCCAAAAGTGCGCCAAAGCCCAGCCCTTTATCTTCTCGCTCTCTGCGTTTCGCGCCCCCACTCTCTCTCTGTCTCTCTTTCTCTCGTCTCTTTTCCTCTTATCTGTCTGGCTCTCCCGAAAAGACTAAAACCATCTCTCTCTCTCTCTCTCTCTCTCTCTCTCTCTCTCAAAATCTCAAAAAATCTCGGAAAAGAATTGAAGTAGAAGTGGAGAAGAAGTATCCATGAAGGACGCTGAAGTTTAGGAAAAAGCACCATCGGTCGCCTTGCTTATAACCCTCGTGATCATCACGACCTTAATAAGCTCAGATCCCCTCTTTCATACAGGTTTTTGATACATTCTCTGTCTGTATAGGTGTATATCTATTTATATATGCAAATATCTTTCGATTTCTTTGATTTATTCTACTATATCTGTCCACAAACAGTCAAATTTCTTTTATCGTTTCTTTTTTTTTTTTTTTGTACAATCCAAATTTCTCACACTAGACACAATTTTTTAAACCCTAATTTCTCACAGAGCATCTTTGGAATTTCAACTTGGATTGTGGTGTGTGATGGATAGTAACACGAGGGAGGAGGCAATTATGGATCTTGATTTGAACCAAGAACCTTTGGACCCATCAACTGGATCATCAGTATTAGGATTAGGGTCTTTTTTGAATGAATTAGAAACGGCTCATGGTCGGATTGAAGAACGGATTCGACAGCTTGAAGCTGTCACAGCAAGGGCAAGGCAGCGCCAGATGTGGCGACAGGCTCGAAACCCTGCCGAAGCAAGTAATGTACCGATCGAAAGAATTGATAATACGATCGGTAGTGAGGGTTTAGGGCAGAATGTGGATTACGGAGTTGCCTTACGGGAAGGGGCAGTTGAGAGAGTCAAAGGATGCAAAAGGGATAGCACTCGTTTGGTTGCAAAGGCTTTGGAATTGGATACGGATGTTAAGAAGGTTGTGGGTGATGGTGGGGGATTCTTCGATTGTAATATATGCTTGGTCATGGCAAGAGAACCAGTATTGACTTGTTGTGGTCATTTGTTTTGTTGGGCATGCTTTTATCAGTTGCCTTACGTTCATTCGACAGCTAAGGAATGTCCGGTTTGCAAGGGGGAGGTAATGCATACGAACATCACTCCGGTCTATGGCAACGGAAACACTACGAACGCGTTGGGGTCAGAAACCGGCTTGAATGTACCTCCGAGGCCCCAAGCACATCGGGTAGAGAGTACTAGGCAACAGCGTGTTAACCGGGGGATATCGCACATTCCTGTTGCTGAAGCACTTCGGCGAATTAGAATGGGAATCGGTGCCACAGGGGAACGACCAACCAATATGCCCAGCCAGGTTCCCACCTCGGAGTTGTTGCCCAACACCGAGTTAGGAGGGGGGAGCCAGCAGCGCCTTCGTTCTCGCCAGTTTTCAAGAGTACTATCAGAAAATGCTGATTCACTTATATCCATTTCTTCTGCATTAAATAATGCAGAAAGATTAGTTGATGACCTTGAGATGTATATTCACAACCGCCTTTTGGGAAGAAGTCTCGCTCAGGTTCTATCGTTTGGTGGAGGGGATTCTTTTACTAGCAGCACTGCCGTAGTACAGCCCGCACATCAGACTCCTGATTCTACTTCTGCTGAGATCACTTCTTCGGCAACCCTTGCTTCGTCTTCTGAAAGAATGCATTTTTCTGCTTCTCAGCTGGAAAATCTGAGACGCGATACAGCTACCGTGATCAATTTAGATGAGCCTACTGTGATCAGTTTAGATGAGCCTCGTTCCTCTTCATCTTCCAGGAGAAGAATTCGTCTTCCCAGAGTTTCAGATGTAGACAACGGTAGTTCTCGTGAACCTAGGAGGAGAAGGTTGAATTAATAATATAGTTCTGTCTGAATTTTTATGTATTGCTAAAAGTCTTATGTTTCCTTTGTTTAATTTAACCGTGTTTGCATACAGATAACAAGTTGCAACTGCCAATTTAAGTTAATTTTGAATCATTCTGCAAAGCATTATTATTAAACTTGGTCAGTTTTGTTGATTGTGGAGCTTTCTATGCGAATTGGCTTTTTAGCAAAAAGCTATGGATATTGCCATCCTTTATAGGATGTTGGCTGCGGGTTATATGGCTAGGCACATTTGTAAGGCATGGATGGTCATCTTATGGCAAGTGCTGAAAAATTCTATTACAAGCTTTATATATGTAACAGTATGCACGGTAATCTTACTATTTTCTGTTATTTGCTTCTTGGGTATCCTAACATGTCTATAAAAATTGTGTATCTAAAGATTTTTGTATCTGATGACGTAGTTGAATGGGTTTTGGCCTTATTTTTTAAGAAAAATGTGACAGGTTTTGGCCTGTTACTTATTTTTTGAAAAAAATGTGACAGCTTTTGGAGTTGTTATACTTTATTTTGTCGTTTCATTTATCCATTACGCCCTGTTTGTTTTTGCGTGGAAAAAATCAACAGATATGTGTTTTGGTTGACTCTGAAAATGGCGGTGGTTGTGGTAGTGTTAGCGTAGGGCAAGTATAGGTGGCGGTGGTGGTGGTGGTGGTGGTGGTGGTGGGAGGGGAGGTGGGGGGCGGTGGCGGCGGCTGCAGTAATAGTGGTAGCAGCGGGGGTGGTGGTGCAAGGGAAAATGTCTTCCATCGAAACAAACGGAGTGTTAATGTGAAATGGTTCTAAAATCACTCAGAGTAATTGTTGCTGCATCATCTTCAGTTCCTTCTAAAGATTCAGTTTAATTTTATTTCAGCTTCTACAAAATGTAAATTCCACCTGGTTCTGCTTTCAAGTTAAATATGCAATTTGGCTCAAAAGGGCAAAATTCACCGGCCAACAAATCCTAATCCTATCCTCGTCACCAATTTTGGTGACGTTCTTGTGTCATTCTTTTCTCCATTACGATTCTCTCTTCTTTCCTCTCTCCAATATAAAAGTATTCATTTCTGTAATATCAAACAGAATGCTTTCTGGTCTTTATAAATACTTTATAAAAGTATTTATAAAGCATTCTGGTAAAAGTATTTATTTACTATTTGCTTTTTATTTTTTCGGTGCCAGCGGTCTTTCACTACATAAATCTAAATATATAATATTCAGATATCTCAGATTCCTCTTTTCAAATTCAAAATAAATGTGGGATATTTTTTTATTTTGTCGGAAAGTATTCATTTCTTATGTGCTAGCTGTCTTCGACTACATCAATCTGAAATATTTAGAGACCTCAATATCTCATTTAAAATTCAAAATAAAGGTGGGAGAAATATTCTCCACTTTACACTGTAGAGTACCTTTTATTATTCACTTTTTAATTTGTCGGTGCCACTTGTTCTCCACTACATAAAATTAGAATATAATATTCCATAATATAATTATTACCTTGTGGGTTCCACCTACTTTATGACGTCACCCATGTGATAGTGAGACCAAACGCGTGCCTAACGGTGTGCAGGGGCAAAACAATTAATATTATATTGTTTTGCCCCCTAAAAAAGACACCCATACCCCTATGGGGTATTTTAAAAGCATGACTTCTCTCTTCTCATTCTTTTCACCTAAATCTTACCAGTAAATCCTTTTCTAGATGAGAAACTTTTATACATTAGGGTCAGACCTCCTCTTTCATTTAGAGTTCTAGGCAAATCACTATGGACTATCAGTAAACCCAATCCACAAAACTTGAAGGCCTAAATATACTTTGATCACATAGATAATAATATTCAATTGACCTGATTTTGTATATGAATTTTTACTCGACGAGTTTAACATAATAAACGACTCTGATTAAATTTTAAAATTTCGAATAAAACACTTTTAAACTCACAGCATCTCATGTTGTGAGCTACTGACAGCAGGACTCTCTCTCTAGTTACCCCTCTTTGGTTCGGGAGTTGGGATTCTTGCTTTAACTAACTCATAGTAAAAGGTGTTGTGAGCTCAAAGGAGTTTTATTTGAAATTTTAAAATTTAATTAAAATTATTTATTATATTAAATTAATCAAGTAATTTTTGTAAAAATCAGCTAAACATTGTTAACGTGGGAACATGTCAAGGTAAATAATGCTAGGGGTAGGGCTGTTTGTCACTATGTATAGGTAGAGTGGGGACATGTCAAGATATATAATTAATGCTGGGAGTTGTCACACACGTGTGTGCGTGTGTAATATTTTAAAATAATTTAAAATATTAATAATAAATAGTTTAATTTTTAAATTGTAAGTGGTTATATATTTTAAAATTAAGTAATAGAGAAAAGCTTTGATATATATTTTGGACAAAATAAAAAGTTTGGACAATCTTTACTTTAGAGTAAAAATAAGCAAGGGTGTTTTTTGTAATAAAAAATTTACATGGCTTCATTCAAAGAGAACATTAAATAGGTGCTCGTCATTTATATACTCGTATAAATATTATAATGGTAATGATATTAATGAGAGTTAGAGGCAATATGATAAAAAAAAATTAATTGATAAAATAGGAGGACTAAAATGATGAAAAATAAAAACAGAGGTGAAAATGAGAGAGAAATGTTATATTTTTATCTTATTATATTTAAAATATTAGACTTTATACATTTATTTAGAAATATAAAAGTACTTAATTTGTATAATCGGGACAAGGTAAATTGGAGTGGGAAGTATTTTTAAAATGTTTGCATTGTTCACTAAGAAAATTTTAGGGTTGTAAACTGAATGTTATTTTCATACCCTATATACGAAAGAGTACGATTTTTAGGTTTATTTTATTTTATTTTATTTTTGCTCTTCATGTATTTTTTTAAATATTTTGTTGGTTTTTTACATATTCTTTTATTTTAATTTTAAAATTAAAATATTTTGAATTTTTATCCCATGCCTTGCTTACTTTAACTTACTTTATTTTATTTTTTCCCATTCATAAACTAGGTTCTTTTCTGACACGTTTTAATGGTTTTTATCTTTATATATATTTTTATCTACTTTTTAATTTAGATATTTTGGATTTTTAATCATGTTTTGCTTGTTTTAATTTATTTTTTTAATGTTCATGAAATGGGTTATTTTTTGACTTGTTCTATCATTTTTGTCATTTCTATATTTTTTTATTTTATTTTTTTAATTAGAATATTTTGAATTTCTAACTCATGTCTTGCCTGCTTTATTTATAAAACAATAACTTCTAAATCCACACACAATTTTTCTAAAAAAAGTTATCGAAACAATCTAAATACTTGTACATAATGCATAATTATTTAGATATTTATAAATAAAAAGTCTATCTAGTAAAGTAGTGTGTATTTAGAAACTCTCAAAAAACGTATTTATAGGGCATCTAAAAGCTAATTTCTATGGTAATTAGATATTGATCATCAAAATAAATTTACATGTTTTACCAAAATCTTTATGCCATTAGCTGATGCTAGATACATTATAAAATAAAAATTTATTTGAATTAAACAACTTATATTTATTTGAATTAAACAACTTTCTCCTTTCAAATTAATCTAAAGTCAGTCATTAAAAAAAAAAAAAAAAAGAACTCGCTATGCAAGTCCAACTATTCGTTGACACTTGAACAAGTAAACTCCCCAAAATTACCGCTAACTTATGGAAGAAGTTTGAGACAATATCATGCTCATAGTTTACACACAATTTATTCTAATTTAGTATTATCATGCACAGCATGTGCAATAATACTAGTTTTTTATAATGAAAAACTGAATTGTTGTTGGGTTTATTTAAAAAATGAGTATGAATTATCATGCACATGCAACAATACTAGTTTTTTTAATGGAAAACTGGTTTGTTGTTGGGTTTTTTTTGGTGGGGTTGACAATGAAAGAGGAGGGCGGGAGAATGGGGTGGCAAGCAAGGACAGTACCTTCTATTGAGCACACTCATTTGACGCATTAAGATATTTGTATAAAATACATCAATATTTGTATAATAAGTGTATTTAGTAAAAAAAATTATATGCATTTATATGCTCCCCAAGAATAAAAGAGAACTAAGGGAGCTTTGGGCTCACATCTCATTTGGAAAACCACTTTGGGACAAATTTTTAGCTCATAATTAATGTTTCATGAAGCCTGTTCATTATTATTATAGCCTTGGATGGGTAAATTTAATTTAGTGACTTATTTGACTTAATAAATTTTTCGTATTTAGTGAATTTTTTTTATCATTTAGTCAAACTATTATACCTTTTAAACTTTTCTCATTAAGAAAAGTCAAAAAAATAAAATATTTTGATCAAAGTATAAAAAAAGTTTAGAAATAACAAAAATAAGTAAAAATAATCAAAAATAAATTAATAAGTCAAATTCTATGTTACTTAAGCTAAAATAAGTCAATAAGCAGCATTTGCCCAAAGATGACCTATATCAAAGCTATTCCTAATGCTTTGTTTACAAATTTGCCAACTGGGGATTTAAAACAGAATGAAATATTGTCATATTAAAATTGCGAGACAATCAACAAAATCTCCAAAAGCCTCCATTTTGACATTTTTGGTATTGCGATTACGATTCTTTCGCGATTTAAGATTGAAGACTGATAGTAAAATGTCACATAATTCACATAGTCATGTACATTCATGCAAAAATTGAGGCATTTTCCTGTGTTTAACTACTAATAAATCATTTGTGCAGTAAATGATGTTGGAATTATATTCTGAATTTTCTAAAAATACTGAAATTTGTCGGTTTTAATAAAATTCATACAGTAGTAATATAATTTTCAGCAATCTGAAAGAATTGCAAAATTAAAACAAGATATAATAATCTGTTTTTAATTATAGAATTATACAACAGATATGAAATTGTAATAAATAGATTAAGAAATATAAACAATACACTGTTCGAAAATAGAAACAAAATTATGCTATAGAACGAGAAAAATAACGCTGTTTTATATTGTAGAATGAGGACAGATATTCAAAACGAAAATAAACACAGTTTTAGAAAAGCATTTTGATAAACAGAAACATAAATAATTTTTCTGAAGCAGAAACAGAAAATACGAAATCGAACAGAAAGAAAGAACAATATGCTTGTTAAAAAAATATATTGAAAATGAAACGGTCTTACAAAACAATTTTTGAACTAATTGGGATCGAGTCCGACGTTGAACGATGTCTCCTTAAGATAGATTACGTCCTTGCCACGATGGTTGCGATTGACCGGACATTTGCTTCCAGGATAAAACGATCCCCATATGCAGAGGAACCACAGCAATCTGCACACCAATGAAGTTGTTGTGCTTGAACTTTCTCAGAAAACTATGAATGACTGGAAAGAATATGCAGAGTTTTTCAGAGCTTCGGGAATGGAGAATTGAAAATCGCTGCGCAAAATGAGTCTGGAGCAGCCTATTTGTAGGCGTTAATGGCGACTGTTCACTTTAAACCGAACAGGTACAGATACCGGTTTGGCCTGGCAGTTGGACCGCCAACAGGCGCGAACCGGTTTGAAAATGCTCCAATGAATTCGAACCTCCAACGGTTTATAATGGTAACTTTTCTTTTAAAATTTAAATAAATTAAATTTTAATTACCTTAAAAAGATAAGGGTTGACCCGAGCCCACGGACCACGAACCACGGACCCGGGCCCAGCTCGGCCGGTCAGGCGGGCGGCACGCGTGTGGGGTTTGGGTCGAACTCACCGTTGGGTAGATCCTCCCCCATCCACAAAACTGGGTACCCCAATTGGCACATCTCTTAGGCTCAACTTGGCTTATATAAGCCACTCACCCAAGTGTTTTCCAACCAATGTGAGATGAAAAAGCCTTATATACTTGCTTAGGCATCCACCATTTTCTCTCCCAAGCAATGTGGGATTAGGGTTTGTTACCATTATTTTGCCGACTTCAATGGCACACTTTTAGAGTCAATTTCTCATTAACCCATTAATGGTTTTAAATGTCACAAAATCCATTATTACTCTACTCATAGAGATAAACAAATTAGAATTTTGAATCATCAAAAAAGATTAATCCGACACAAAGATAATTAGTTTCAAAATTAGCTAAAAATCATGTTCTAACTGTATTCAAAACCCATTTTTTCCAACAATTCTTGATCAGATGCAGAGAAGGAAACTTCCAGCAAAACAAATATCATGAAAATTGTATATTTTTTATATGTATCTCTAAATAATAACTGATATCTATTAATAATAGTATAAAAATAGAATTTTAACATGATAAGATAAGTTTACATATGATAGTAATTCGAATATAAAAAATCAATATTCTTTCTCTGCATCTGATCAATCAAAGATAAGATGATTTTAAAATCTTAAAAGATTATCTAAACTAAATAATTTTTAAAATTGAAATTTTGACTAATCGAGTGACACATAATTATTGAGTATTAAAAATTTATAAATTTTTAGAAACTTCGAGTGAAACTTTGGAGATTAAGAAACCCATAATATTTTTTATTTTATATAATAATATAGCATAGTATAGATAGATAGATAAATAGAGTCTCGTTATAATTTTAAGAGAAATTTTGGCATAAGTTCAAATATTAGTTGATATTTAAGGATTGGTCCTATATAATTTTTTTAATGAAATTAGTCTCACAACATAAATATTTACCAAAAATACTCTTAAATTACATATTCAGAAAAATCAAACATGATTGACACATCATTTTCTAAATGGGAATCAAATTTTTTGTCCAAAAATCTCGGTCTTATCTTTCCTTTCGTGGGTAGAATCTTTGGAATGCTGGTTCTTGTGGGGATTAGATTCGAAAGCAGAAACGTGTATTCTTGGACGGGATTTGAAGTTTCAATTTCATGACATTTTTCTTCAATTCAAGAACCTCTCGAGGAAGATTCTCCGTATCGAAGGGTTCCTCGAAAGGACTCTCACCGCTGCAATTAACGGAATCGTTAAGGCTTTTGAGCTTTGTGAAGGCCTTTGTGATTTGATTTTCGACGGATACTCCATACTTGTTGAGCTCTTCGGAGGCTGTCTTGACATGGTTAAGATGTTTGATTATTAGATCAAGTAGCTGATGATCGTGTGTTCACGAATGTCGTCATTGGTTGCGGCATTGGCGACTGAGAGATGCGGCGACTATGGAGGGTGTGTGTGAGCCTTATGCACAAAGGCTGGTCACGAAAGCGGCGACAACTAGTCGGCGGTGGCGGCGGTGATGGTTTGAGTAGCTAGAGTTAGGGTGCCAAAACATAGGGAGGGTGATTCCAATTTTTAATTGATAAATTTAGTAGTGATTCTTTTGTGGTGGTAGAACATTGAGTACATTTGTTATCTCCCCCAATGGCTGATATATTTATCATAAATACATCGAGAAAAAAAGTATTTAACTAATACATCTATCAGTTATTACTTTACAACACAATTGCTAAAAAATCGTAGCACAGATATAACTGATAAATGTATTAGTTACTACTCCAAAGATGTAACTGATAAATGTATCAATTAAATACATAATACTAATTGTTTATAACTAATAAATATATCAATTAAATACAGAAAAAACATATGTATTTGCAAACGAGAAATATAACCCTAGCTACTCAACCCATTGTCGCCTACCATAATCGCTGCTGCCATCGCTGAGCAGTCGCTGCTGTTGTTGTCGCCATCTTTCATCAGTCATCATTAACCGACATCCACGCCTACCATAGTCGCCGTTGTCTTTGTCTCCCTCAGTCACCCTCACCTTTGTCTCCCTCAATCGCTGCCACTCCTTCACCTCCCTTAGTGAAATATAACACGTGCCATGGCCAATATTTGACGGCACGAAACAAGATTTCACCTCAAATACAACCCAACTATTCACGTGATAATCAAATCTATAATAATTGGATATTATGCTAAATTTAAATTTTAAATATGATAGAAAAAAAAAATCTTATCTTTTAAATATGAGTAAATCAGTCATAAAATCTTATCCTAATTTATGTTGGGGCTAAAAGTAGTGAAATATGGTAGAATTAAAATTTTTATGAGGTCTAAAAAATGACCAATTCTCATATTTCTATAATTTTAATAGATAAATATCAAATTTTAAAAAAAGGTATATTTGGAAAATATTTGGAATTGACCTAGAATAAAATTAAATCAATTTTAAATGTAAAAATTTTATATTTGAAAAGCATTTGGATTCTTGTAGAATTTGATTTTGGATCAATTTAAATTCAAAAGATAATATTAAAATTTAAAAGTGGTTATATCAGGAAAATAATATGAATCAAAGATAAGATTATATTAAAATTAAAACTCAAATTTTGAAAAGATTAGAATTTGGGCCAATTAAGTTATGACACATAATTATTGAATATAAAAAAAATATAAAATTTTAAAACTTTAGATAGAACTTTAGAAAATAAAAAACTCTTCACATTTTGTTTTATATTATAGATATAGATTCTGTTTCTCACTCCAAGGATTTTGGATTTTGTTAGCACTGGGAGATGAATTGTGGGATATTCATTTCTCTACAACCGAGAGCGCGTGAGTTTGGTGAAGAAAGGTTTGTGTTCCAATGATTGAAGAAGTATTTATATAAAATAATTAGTATATTTAGATTATTAGAATGTAGGTTCTGTTTGTCAATTATATTTTTTGGCTTTTTAGTTAAAATGTAAAAAAAAAAAACATGGTTTGTAGAGCAAAAAATTAAAAAAATTAAAAAAATTAGAAAATTAAAAAGCTAAATTAAAATACTAATTTTTAGAATATTCTATTCAAACTTTCATAACTTTTCAAATACATTAATATCCATTCATTTATAACTTATTTACTATTACTACTAACTAGATAAACTTGTTAGTTTCAATTATATACAAAGTCAAAATTGTCCAATTTAAAAAAAAAATCCCAAAAAACTAAATTTTTTTTACCCAAACAATTGATTTTAAAAAGCTAGCTTAAAAGTTATTTTACTAAACAATCTACTTTGAACTAAATTTATATTTTTAGCTAAAAATACAAAAAAATAAAAAATAATAAAATTATCTTTTAAGCTAGTTGTCAACCGGGGCCTTTGAGTATTTTTGACATAGCTGAAACTCATAACTTATATATTTAACTTGTAACAGAAATTATGAGTATTTTGTAAAAATTATAATTTATAATTGAAATTAAAAAAAAATAATTATACCTTATAGCAAAAGTTATAAGTATTTAAAAAAAATTATAACTTATAACCAAAATTAATAATATGAGCTACAGGTTACTAATAGTAAGTTTGCCAAACATCTCAATTCATATGTTTAAATTGAATTATTACTGTAATATATTTTATATCAAAAGCTATTTGGTAGAGAAAAAAATAACTTAAAAATAAAAAATTTAGCATAATTTTAGTAGAATTAATTTTTTTAATAAACAAAAAT
>JAULJZ010162737.1:0-26435 GCA_032270985.1 Heliamphora pulchella
ACTAATCCTAATAAAAAAGATTGAATGGGACTAAAACTAATTTTACTACCAAAAAGAGGACCTAACCCTAAATTTTCCAAAAATAAATAAATAATCATCATTCAACTATTAAATCAAACTTGAATAAAATAATGATCATAAAACCGGGATTAGAACGCCTGCAAAACAAAGTTAGCACAGTTCTAAATCTACCTGGCCCCTCGATTAATCGTAAATAAAATAAAAATAGCTCTGATACCAATTGTGGGAGGCAAACTACCAAGATCATTGATTTATAAACGATTTTTCAAAAAATAAAACTAGATGGACAATCGTCGAAACAGGCTCCAAATAAAATTTTTTTCATGTCGAACGATCAAAATAAAAATCCGTGCCACCACAGTTAATTCAGATAAATACCTTTTGGTAGATTCTTCGACTACGAATTTTGATTTCCCGAGTTGAATCTTTGGTTAGACCTTCTACTGTATTCCCGATGCGATTCCCAAATATAATGTGGGTTACGATCCTTCAAGAACTGAAACCGGCAAAATCTGGACAACCTTATTCTTGAAAGACAAGTTATGAATTTAGTTTAGCCCACCCACATATTTATAGGACTATAGTAGGGACCTGTGGAGTAATTATGACTTAAACTTCTATGGTAACCTAGATACCCATCCAATGGTTTCCCTAAATATGCAAACCTCTTTGCAGTTTCTATAATTATGAAAATCTTGCAGCGATTTTTGAAATTTTAATAAAATACTAAATTACAGTTCATACCACTAAAAAATTATAACTACACTCTTAATCATAATCTCAGGACCAATTTGTATTGCGCTCTTATTATTAAATGATTAACTCATCTCTCCACGTTAAGATTCTCGATACTCGCCAATTAAATTTAAGTACTGATAATTTAATTTAATCGACATTTTTCAAATTCCTTAAACCATTTCGCTTAACTTATTTGACGGCTGGATAATTAAATTCACCTGCAAGAGTTGGCCCAGTCAAAACTTATAAGCTTCCTTAAGGGGATATCGTCAATCCCAAATAATCAAGAAGTGAATTTCATCAATAATTAACTTTCATCATATAATTAATACCGATATCCAACTCATCGGGACTATTTACCCATAAAAAATTGCACTCTCTAATGAATGAAAATAACGAATATTAAATATACATAAATAATAATTATTTCAGGATTAAGAGGATAAGTACTCATAATAACCTTGTTCAATGCACACAAAGTATACTAGCACAGCGAGTGGGAACAATAGATGATACTATTATCTGTTTCTCATAATCAAGACAGGCCTACTAAAACTCTGTGCTACAGTCGTACTGATGGTTTGCCTAATTCCATCTGAACTGTGAACAAAAACTAATATTCTCCAAGAACCTATAATCTGATTTTCTATATGTAAGTCATACTCTACACACCAGATTAAATACTGTACAGAATAAAGGACATTCATGCATAACATTAAGAAAATGATATTGCATTTATTGCTCATTAAGATTATCATAAAATAAAAAAATAATTTTATTAAAATAAAATTAAATATTAAAGCCAAATAAAATCTATGATTTTTAGTAGACAGCCCTGACATACAAAACTATCAGATAAGGTTGCTTCTACACATAAGGTGAAGGTGTGCCATATAACACTTTCATTCCTATACATTGCTATGAGAAAGTTTATCTAAAGCGGTCTTATCGCCTTACGGCAAGTTGCACTAGAACCACAAAACTACAGGCGTGTGGCTACTAATTATATCCTATCATGGGTGGCACTCTTGCACAAACCCTAATTTTAATGGAGTAATTGGGACGATATTTTCCTTTTTCGGCTTGACTAAGTAAGTAGTTCCCCTTGGGATGTAGAGTTCCTCCTAGCACCTGGCATTTGACTTTGAGATGTTAGTACGTAGGGTTTGAGTGTCTCTTCCAACAATTGGATCTCTTTTTAAGTAGTTAAACACCATAGGGTAAAATAAACGTGACAAGAGATATGGTTGGTGGTAGTTATCTAGTCTTTTAGTCCATTGTCACTCGGTGGATAAATTTTTATTAGACTCCAAGCGCTCATTGTCGTAGTCAAGATCCTTCATTGTTAGGCAGCAATGGCAGGACTCGAATTCTAACATTTTGATGAAAAAGGTTGGTGTGAGTGTTGATGCAAGTGGGCATGCTTCCTTCTTTTGCGCAGTAAGTTAAATATCTTGAGCTCGAGGTTGTCTCCAATCTTCTATTTTTCTACTGGCAGTATAAACTCTCATTCTCCAGTCTTTCGAATAGGTGGGTCAACTATGAACTAGTTTAAAGGAGCTTAAACTCTGTTATACAGTGGTTTTATAAGTCCCTTTGCACAAAGCTGCCGTCTTTGACTGTAGATCGTTAAGAGGAATAGTTCTATTTGTTGAGATTTTCGATAGAGACATAGTTGGTTGAATGAGCCCTAATTACTTAGCCATTCCTATAGTTGGGGGTCTTGATCTTCAAAACATGTTAAACGCAAACATTTCCAGACATTCTAAGCCGTAACACTAGGAAAGGATCTTCTTTGCGATTCGAATATACGCTAGGTGGTTCCCCTAAAAACGTGCGTGGTTTGAGTTTCTCGTGAAAACACTAAACCCACATAACTATCGTTACTCACTGGTCTACTAGGCAGGGTTTTGAAGGTGAAGCAAGAATAGATCAAGACTCATGAAAACATACATAAGGATCAATAAGGATGATCAGTTCAAACTCATAAGTCTCAAGGAAAGCGACATAGGTAGTGAGTGGTCAAGTGATCAGCCAAAGCTTCTGAACGATGTACTAGACTACACAAAATATAGATGGGGGTTAAAACAGCTAAGGGAAGGCAAACAAGTGCTTTATCAAGGTTCAAGGCAAGATTCCCAAGCATTTCAAAGGATAGATTAGATGAGGTCAAGAGGTCACGGTTAAGGCAATCACTATTGACCTAAATTGAGAGGTCGTTTGAGGCTCAAATGCAAGTGAGGTAAGGGAACAACAACAAATGAACAATACTTAAAGAAATGTTCTTGGGATCAATCTGCTACAATTAGATCTTGACCAAAGAGAAGTTAACCGATGGGTAGCCAAACTAGTTATTTGCCTTGAAGTTGTGTCGACCTAACGCACTTCAATTCAAGCATCCAAGTTTATTTCCCTAGTAAGGTTTTCAAGAGTGTACAAATATTCACAAAATAACTTCAACTGAGTGTGGTATCAAGATCATAAGAAGATGAACGATGGCATAAAATCTTATCAATGTCGAATGTCTAGAGCTGATGATTAACAAATAAATGATTTCAAGTTATACGAGTAAAAAGTTAGTTCAAGGATGATGAGTTGAATCGAGGGAAAATCAATGCGAATATTGATCATCATTTAGGTATGACTCAACAATGAAAAGTCAAAGATAAGAAAATGTTATAGGACTCAAATTCCTGACAAAGCCACAAATAAGACTTAGGTGTAGAGGGGTTATCCACAAATGACATTTGACAGTATTGAGAGAAGCCAAGTACAAATTGACAGTTATTGTTTTACTAAGGGAATATGATTCTACAAGGAAGGATTTGCAAAGAACTTCAAATGGATGCATTCAAAGGATGACACCAAATGTCTGGGGCAAATGAGAAAGGAATATATAAGGATGAAGTTTTAATGGCAGCTCCCAAGGTAATATTTGAAACTGTTCTTAGTGTGTATTCCTATTTATCCCCCTTAAAATGAAAATAACTCATTATGTGGATCTCTGTTCTTCGATCTCAATGTCTTTATTTTCGTTTTGCATGTAGATTTCTCTTTGCCTCTGGATTTAATGGCATCCTAACACGACTAGCAATATAACTTAGACTTAGCAAAATTTAGTTCTTAATAGTTGTAGATGATAATAATTAATACAACGCTTTTTATAGAATCTCTACGCAATAGAACACATTGTTTTCCCATAACTCAAGGCCTGAAAGTTCTCAAACCTAGGCTCTGATACCAAACTATACCGCCCCGGTTCCCAACCACATTAGGACATACATATAGGTATAAAAAGGGTTATGCTAACGTATTTATTTATACTTAAATAAGATAATTCATTCATAGATAACAATGTTCTTTTACGCCAAGCACAAAATATTTAGGTAATACAATTATCCATCATAAAGTCTAAAAAGAAACTTGATGGAATTTACATCACAAAACAAAAAGGAAACTTTGATTTCGTTAGGTGGTCCCAAAAATGTTTTGGCAACTAGTACTTGACCTACCCCACAAAGTCTTCCTGACGATAGAATTATTTCTCTTCACTTGTGGCATTAATGTCGTGAGCTGAGGCCTCGAAGAAAACTCTAAAATCATACTAACCTAACTCGAAACACAAATCAACCAAGCACATTCCACATTAAAGTGACCATATTCGTATGAAAATTTGAGAGAGGGGATCAAAAGTAAATTAACTAAACAACGCAAGTACATCATTAGAGTGAAGATAAAGGATGTCAAGTATCAAAAAAATGTAATGTTAATGGATACAATGCGTATACCTAGCCTAACCATGGACCAAAACTGGACTAAGAACTCTACACCGGGAAATCAAGAGTAGACTTCATTGGACAATTGAACACTAAATCCATCAATCGAGCCTTGTTGTGAAAAATAACTGTCACCGGGCTTCATGCCACAACTATTTTATTCAATCACAACAGCGTGGGGTCGGGTGCCAACTATGGGTCTTATCTAGACGTTCCCACCTTAATATTTATGATGCCTTCGTCAGTGTCAACCAAAAGTCTAAGGCAACAACCAGGAATTTCAAGAGACGCTCCATATTATTAAAAATACAAAGGTAAGGGGTTCAAGTTAGCCATAATTGGACTTTCTCTTAAATTACCACCACAGTGGGATTAGATCCGCTGAATTAGGCTTTGTCCAAATTACCCTTCAAAATACCATGGCAATAGGGTTTAGGAGCGCCATAATTAGGCTCTCTCCGAAATTACCCCCACAGTGGGATTAGGACCACCGAATAGGCTCTCTCTGAAGTACTTAATTTGCTCATGTCAACACCACTTCCAACAATATAACCATAACTCAAGGAGAAACTGAATCAAAAGGACATACACCCAACAATTAAGACCAAGGTACAACCCAAAATGTACAAGATCCAACCCTCAAGGTGCCTCAAGTGCAAATATAATAATGCTCATGGTACAACTATTCCAAGCATAAGGTACAACTACTCATAACACGTTTTCCATCATATGTCAAGAATTGATTTTTATAATAGTGAGCATGGAATGATGTCTTGTTATGGTTCACATAGATTCTAGCACAATAAATCATACAAATCAACTATTTAACTCTAATTTAATCAAGGCATGAAGGATATGTTCACACACATCACTTAGCACCTCACTTTAAGATTTTAGCCATTAATTTATAATTTGCAGCAATCATTTGAGGCATCTAGACTTTTAATTAGGTTTTGATTTTTTATCAGAATATAGTTTAAAATATCCTTAACAAATCTTATGAATAGCACTTAAGCTAAAACTCATGAATTCTATGTGATATGGCCTTCACAAAACAAAGTACTACAACAACTCTTAGTAAATCGCTACGAATAAGGCTAACAGAGGGCAACGTGTTTGGGATATCAAGACAGCTTGATTTGGTCTAATTTTTGGATATGTTCTAATTTAAGATGTCCTCAAAAATTCCTATGAAGGATGCTCAGTAGAGTTCATAAGCAAATATTTGAGATATTACGCTTCTAAGAAAGTGTGTCAGGTTAGCATTTTCTATACTCAAAAATGGTGATCTTCAATAGCAAGAACAAAGAGTTTAAATAATATTTTGGAGGATCAAACAGTGGTTAAAAGATCTGATTTTTGGACATCATTTAGATTAAAATGTCCTTAACATTTATCATGAAGAACACATTTTGAATAGGCCATTAGAAATATGGGTTTTGGGCCTCACAAAAATATTGGACAAAATAAAACTTAAATTACTAAATGGTAACAACAGTTTGCAGAGGTGTTTTGACCGACCAAATCGGTGATGGCCCACTTTTGGACACATCATTTAAAAGACTCTTTCTTCAATTACTTGTAAAAATAGCATATATTATTTTTTTGTTAAACATAAACTATACATTTCACTTATAAGTAATTAACTCAACTTAAAAAAATAAGTCAAAAGGAGGAAAACATTAATATATCAAAAGAGAATTCCTAATATTACAAAAAGTGCAATAGAGTCGCGGGATTAAACTTTTACATTTCTATCTAATTCTGGAATTCTTTTTGTGGTTTCTTCTCATGCGCTGAGCAGAGTCTAGCGCTTCTCCTCCTCAGTCGGGATTGCCTCCTTGTATGCTCCTTCTTCACCTAGCATTAAAATGTCGTGAGTTAAGCACTCAGAGGACCAACTATAACCCAACTAACCTTCCCATAAATCACCAGTACCAAACAATATACATACACGAGATACAGAAAGATAGACACTTTCCAATGCAAGCGATCAACCTAACTCACTATGTTCTCGTTGTCCATACTACCAAAGTTCTCGTTCTCAACTATACTAATGGTTGCAAGGGTTCAACCTAAAATCACTATGTTCTTATTGTTCACACTATCACATTCTCGTTCTCAACTATACACTAATTATTTCAAAGGTTCAGCCTAAAACCTCCATGTTCTCGTTGTTCCCAATATCAAAAGTTCATGTTCTCAAAAAATAGTTTCTCTCTTAGTTCTCAGCCGAGAACCCAAACCCGAAGGTTACACAATGCTGCATTAACTCTAACGGCCCTTACCACCATGGTACCATACATTCCCATACACTATGTTCAGTAAACTCATACTTTGCACACTCATACACGCTTAAGGTTCAGTAAACTCATACTGGGCTAATAGCCATGATGTGCAGCTCACCAATAGTAAACTCATACTATAGTAAACTCATACTTGTACACTCGTACATGGCTAAAATCCAATAAACTCATACTTGGATCAAGACAAGGCACGGCTCATGACGTTATGGACCCTTCCTCATCTCCATATCACAATACACAACCCTTCCCATGTCAAAACTCTAAGTTTGTTTTGAAGAATAAAGTTCACTTGTTGTTCATCATTCGATTCCCTATACGTGTACTAGGTCCCCTACTCATTCTTCCTTCACAATATGTATAACTACATCTAAACATGCTTTGAGTACAATAATAACATCAACAAGTCTCATTCATGGCAAGATAAATATAATACAATCATCCTAGGTTCTATTTCTAAAATTCATTTCCCATTCTTAGAGACATTGTTTTGCCATGATATTTTATGGAAAGATAAATATAAATGTTAGCAACATTTTATATGTAGATAACTAAGCTAGACGATGTCTCTAAACAAGGGAAACAATTCGTTGAAGATAAAAGGTCCAAAAATGACACTGTTTGGTAAAATCGAGTTTTAGGAAAACCTGTTCGGTCAAATCACTCTAAATATATTTTACATGAAATACAACTAAAGATGCAACTCTAGACATAAAGTTTGACCTTAGAGGATTTTTCTGGAGTTTGCTAAAAATTGGCAAAGTGGACTATTTTTCTGCTCGTTTAGCGTCAAAATGTAAAAATTATGTTTTGGGTACTGAGACTTCATTTTGGGTTCTACCAAAATTCACACATGCTATAAATAGTCTCATAAAGCTCCAATAAAAACAGGTATTGAAGAAAACATTTTTAAGTTCACCAAAAAATTCAGGCATAATAAAGAAGAAGCCCTTTGTTCTTAGTTTTTCTTCGGTGGACTTGTTCCTACTCTTGTTTAACTTATTTTTCGGGTCCACATATGATATTTAGAGTCTAAAATCAATATATCTCAGAGGTTCAAATATTCACATCACTCTTAAGCAACCCATAGAAATAAAACAAAACACAAGGTGTAATTTCATGCACAACAACGCTATCTCCAATTCTATTCTTTTTTAACCTTCTTGTTTATATTCTTGTTTATAGCAATTTAGATCATATTATTTGTTGTTGGGAGCTGTTAGAATACAAGGTTAAAGTGAGTTGCAGGAGTTCCTACATGGATGATATTGATCAAGGATGAAGGACTTAAGGTTTAGCTAAACTTTCTTCCTTCCTTTTCTTCCATCTTCTTCTTTCTTCCTTTTTCTTCTTCTTCTTCTTCCTTCTTGGAGACTCTCCCTCTCTAAAATCTCTCCCTTATCCAAAAATTATAGGTGGAATGGGTGGGATTTGGTTTTCTATTTATAAATTTGAGGAAGGACTTGAGGTGTAATTACCTAGGATTTGCTTCGTAATTAATTAGAATAGCTTTAGGGACTTTTGCATTATTATAGCCTAAAAGACCAATATGTTGTCACTTGGTTAATGATGATGAGTTGGAAATATTTTAGCTGATTAAAACTCTTTCAGTTAAAATTAAGCAGAAAAGTGTCCACGATACCCGGAAGATATTTTGACACAAAAGGTGACTATTGTATAAGATTTGCTTAATTTTCTAGAGTTTAGATTTTATTTTTGAATTAATTTTGCAGAATATAAAAATATTAAAATTATCCGATACTACACTATTTACACTGAAAAAGTCCAAATGTTGTATAAATTTGCATGTTTCCAATCTAAATCTACCCAAAATACAAAAAGTACACTTTTTGTACTTTTTTGGCACAACTCCCTAGGGGAGACAGCCACTTAGGGTTCTTCCCCCCTACCACTTTTTTTAATTAAATGATTTTTGTATTTAATAATTCTTGAATTTAAAAATTTTGGGCCAAAATAATTAAATTTGGGCTTTTCTTTTATTTTTGAGTTGGGCTTATCTCATGGGCTTTTTTTTAATTATTCTCAGGCTTAATTTGCTAATTGAGCCATTAATTAATTAAGTTGGACCACAATCTTTTCTTGGTCCTTTATTTTAGCTTTTGGGCCTTGTTGAAGTTTTGGATTTTGTCGGAATTTTAGTGATCAACTCTTGTTGGGCCTAGGATTGGACTTCCCTTGGTTATCTTTTGGGCCTTCGGTGACTTCTTGGGTTAATCCCGGGTTAGGTTTGGGCTTACCTTAAGTTATAAGTTCAATCTCTAAGAAATCGAATCGTTCTATCTTAAGGTAATGTTTTCGATGTACACGTGACTTTGAGAACTACTACTAGGGTTTCATAAGTTTTCGATTAACGTTAAGAATTCAGTATTAGGGTTCTAATCCTATATTTGAAAATACTGGCCCTTACATCCTACCCCCTTAAACAAAATTTTGTCCCCTAAATTAAAGACGTACCTTCATTCTCAAACAGTTGAGGATGATTTTCGCAGATGGTAACTTCCCTTTCCCATGTTGATTCTTTGACTCCTTGGTGTCGCCAAAGAACTCATACTAATGTGATAGTCTTCCCACACAAGTTCTTCTCCCATCTATCGAGAGTCTTTACTGGCATTTCTTCAAATGAAATATCTTCATTTATCTTGAGCTCCTTCAAGTCCAAGATGTGAGTTGGGTGTGCTATGTACTTTCTTAGAAGAGATACATGAAAAACATCGTGCACTCGATTGAGCTGCGGTGGTAGTGCTAGTTGGTAAGCTACCTCTCGAATCTTTTGTAATATTTCAAAAGGTTCTATATAGTGGGGTGATAGCTTTCCTCTTTTTAAAAAACATATGACTCCTCTTTGGGGTCGTATCTTCAAGAAGACGTGATCTCCGATTTCAAAAGTTAGCAGTTTTGTTCTTTGATCTTCATAACTTTTTTGTTGACTTTGCACTGTCGTTAATCTTTTTTGGATGAGTTGCACTTTTTTGTCGTTTCTTGCACGATCTCTGGTCCAAAAAGATTAGCTTCTCCAATGTTAGTCCAGTACATAGGTGAATGATAAGGTCAACCATAGAGTGCCTCATAGGGTACCACGCCGATACTTTCTTGATAACTGTTGTTGTAGGCAAATTCTACCAGTAAAAGGTGTTTCTCCCAGTTGCCCTTGAAATCCATGACACAGGCTCGTAACGTATCGTCTAATATTTGGACAAAATGTTCTGATTATCCGTTAGTTTGAGGATGGATGGTGGTGCTAAAACATATGTTGGGGCCCAGAGTTTCTGTAAGCTTCCCCATAATTGCGAAGTAAATTAGGGATTGCGATCTGATATGATTAAGACAGGTACTCCGTGTAATCGTACGATGTCCAGAATGTACTGTCTGCTCAGGGAGTCAAGGGTGGTTCTGATTCATATTGGTAGAAAGTGTGCAAACTTTGTTAATCAGTCTACCACATCGAGATAGCATTGTGTCTATGTGAGGATCTTGAAAGTCCGATGATGAAGCCTATAGTTATATGTTCCCACTTTCATACTGGTAAGGGCAAAGGCTGTAATCTCCCTCCTAGTCTTTGATGTTATTCTTTGACTTGTTCATAGGTGAGACATCTTGCTACAAAAGATACACTCCCGACTCACATCTCGATCTACATTCTCGCTCGACTTTGATACTGAAATTGGACTACTACTTGAGGATCGGACAACTGGTCATCGCACCCTATGAATTGAGGATTCATCTGGACTGTTGCAATCCAGGTATTCTGTTGGTTCCCCGACACTTCTCTCTTCACATTATTTACTCCTGTAAAGAGGTCGGGTTAGAATTTTGAATACCAATTCATGAGTTGCATGTCTATTCTTTAATTTTGTTACAATTAGGTTAAATTTCTCGTTCACATGTTAGTCATCGATATTGATTACTTGAATTGCGAGTATACCGAATCCTAAGATTATGTTTAGAATTGAATTCTTCATGATTTCAGAACTTTTTGGTTGAAATGGTAATAGTATGCTTCTGTTTCTTTGTTTTATGTTGTAAATACCTCACATATTCACTCCCAGTACACTGTTCCATCATAACTTAGCAAAATAGTGCCTACAGACCTTGCGGTCGCAGCCTTCAATGTTACAGTCGTAGCATTCTGGCACTGACTGTAACGCCTCAATTTATAAACAATAAAACATGTGTACAATTCAGGAAATTTCTCCAATAAAGATAACCATTTCTTTTTTAACACAACCCCTGAAAATAGCCAATTCATAAACCAAAAGGTATTTTAAACATATTTAAGAAAAATCCCATTCAAAAATAATTTTTCAATAAAAAGCCACTTGGTGGAGTCCACTCAAGTAGACTCCCCACCGCTCGAGCAATGGGGCACCCGAGAGTTATTGCCCAAAAATTGTGAGATTTGCTAAGCTTTGGAAAAATAATCACTTTTTGTCCTCTTTAAATAGGATTTTAAATAGGCAAACCTGAAATGTAAAATATACATTTAAGAGTAAAATAACCATCTTTCGATTATGAACCCAAAATCAACTTCAATATCAAATGCACCATTAAAAAGGGTAAAGCCTCTAACCCAACAAACAAACGAACGTCCTCACATGCATATATAACATGAATATATGACCTTAAGGCCTTACAATCCAGGTGTTCTAACCCTAAGTACAATAATCTGAACATCCAAAGGGAGACAAGAATTACATCTTTACAATTTTATTTCCCAAAAACATACTACTCAAGAATATGTAATCCTATCATTTATTCAAAAGGGTCCAGCGACCATCATCTCAGTTCAAAATCTTATTTTCGCAATCACCTGAAATGTTGTTAAACAACTTGAGCCAAAGCTCGTAGGAAAAGTCTAACAATGAACATATGCATGACATATGAAAATGGTTATGCGGGATGCATACATATGTTTAATAAAAAACCACATCGTTTGACCCAAGCCAAATTCCCAACACATAACTAAGTTCTGTATGAAAGGATTACTATTCAAAGCTCCATAGTTTCGGTGAAATTAACCATTTTTCTCGATCATCTTATCATTCTCATCGTTTTATCCATTCTTCTAATTAAGGTTTTACCAACCCAATTTATACATCAGTTCATTAAACTATTAAGGCCGGACGGCGCCTATAGACTCAGGTATATTTATCACCACAAGTTCACACGAGGTTCGAGGGATAAATATCTATTCTCTAACCCGACACGGAAAGCACACTTTTTTGGTTTCCCCCAAAAACATCGATGGGTGGGATATCCAGGAGCAGGCTTTTACGAAAATTAACCCGAAGGAAGAGCCTACCTTATATTGCGTAAGTTTTTGATCTTTCACCGAGGAGCAACTCGTGCCCAAGCTTAATCATTCACTTTCATCACACGGTACTTTAATCATATAATAGTTCCGTTTCATTAACAACCAACACGAGTCCAACCATCAACCCGATTCCTCTCGCCTAACCCATATCCCGACCTGCGTTTCTCAATTTTACATCAAAAATCCCAAATTTTCATACTCAGCATTGTCATATGCCACACAACTCATGAAATATAAATACAATGGGTTATCGCAACCCTCAACTTAGCCAATTATCACATCAATTTCGACATATGGGTTCCTTAAGCCCAAAACCCCCAATTTTCATGTTTTAAACTCAAATTCAAACATTAACCCATTATTTTTCAAATCTAACCATATTTAACAATAACGTGGAGATAAAATCATGTTAAATCAACCATAGATCTAAGATTAAACCTTTATTAACATCAAACACTAACCTAGGGTTTCGAAAACACCATTTTCATGCTTTTATGTTCATAAATTCAAAGATATAACACATATCATATAGATATTCAAGGATAGTCATAGATCCTACCTTTGGGATGCTAGATCCACAAGAAAAGGCCCAAACGAGCTCCAACCCCGAGAATCTCCAACCACACGATGAGAATAAAGCCTCCAACGTCTAGATCGAGCCTTCAATGGTAAACAACCAAGATGGATATGAGAGATCCCACCAAGAGAAGCTAGGAAGCTCCAAACAACCCCGCAACCCAAACCTTAGCTAGAGAGAGAGAGAGAGAGAGAGAGAGAGAGAGAGAGAAATGAAAAGAATGAGAGAAAAAGAGCCCACGCGCGACTTTAAAAAGTCTGCCCGCCGACAGTCAACTCAAGTGGACCGTCCACCACTCGAGCAGCCATCCCACCCAAAATCTCTCGGCTACTTGTCTGCTCGAGCTGCCCACCCTCCGCTTGAACGGTCAAAACGGAGTAGAAACCTCGATCAAAATTTAAAAATGAACCATACATTAGCTAAACATCTCACAACGACATTCTCATGCATTACTTCATACTTAACTATCATTAGCAAACCTATACAGGCTAAAGTTTTAAATCTTACGCAACATTTACGCATTTAACCATTCCCAAAGAACTTAACATATCGTTTTCATTAATATAAGAAATTAACAAGGGTTCGGGTCCCTACAACCTCCCCTACTTAGGAAATTTCATCCCCAAAATTACACAACCAACAAGAACTAAACAACTTGGGGTAGTCTTTATGAACTTTCGATTCTCGTTCCCACGTGGCTTCTTTAGTGCCATGATGAAGCCATAACACTTTCACATACTGGATGGTTCTCCCTCGTAAAACTTGTTCTTTGGCATCAAGGATCCTCACAAGTCTCTCCTCGTAGGTAACATGGTCCTCTATCCTCAACTCCATCAAATCTAAAACATGGGATGTGAAAAATGTAGTGCACGGAGGCTAGCTGCTGTGGCAAGGCTAGGCAATAGGCCACCTCTCCAATCATATCAAGGATCTCAAATGGCCCAATGAAATGCAGTGATAACTTCCCACTCTTACCAAATCTCTTTAAACCCTTTCGTGGCAAGGCCTTTAAGAATACATGGTCTCCCACTTCAAATGCTAACGGTCTCCTTCTCTTATCTGCATATCTCTTCTGGTGGTCTTGGGCGGTCACTAAATGCTTACGGATTACGATGATCTTTTCTATGGTTCATGCACCAGCTCGGGCCCTAACATGGTTGTTTCACCAATATCGGTCCAACAAACAGGTGACCTGCATGGTCTACCATACAATGCCTCATAAGGTGCCATCTCAATGCTCGACCGGTAACTGTTGTTGTAGGCAAATTTCACCAATGGTAAATGATCCTCCCATGACCCACCAAGATCCAAAACACATGCTTGTAACATATCCTCGAGTATCTGAATAGTGCGCTCCACTAGCACTCTGTGGAGTCTAACAATCTCACTTACATAGAGCTTGCTAAGCTTATCAACTGAATTTATCATGCGAATAGGTAGAAAATGTGCTAACTTGGTTAATCTATCCACCACAACCCACACAGCATCATGTCCCCTCGGCGACCTTAAAACGCCCAAAACAAAGTCCATGGTGGTGTTCTCCCATTTTCACTCTGACACTGGTAACGATTGCAACTAATCTACCGATTTTTTATGCTCAACCTTCACTTGTTAACAAGAGAGATAACGCGAGATAAAAAACACAACGTCTCTCTTTATACCTCTCCGCCAAAACTCTCTACGTATGTCATGATACATTTTAGTACCACCCGGATGTACTGCCAATCATGAATGATGAAATTCACGTAGCACGTCTCCACGACATGCTTTCGGTGCAAAGATTCTCCCTGCAAACCTCAGGCTCTGATCGGAGTGGATAGTTCAGTCCTTGGCATTCTCGTCACTCAAGACTTGCTCTCGAAACATCAAACTCTCTGCATCTTTCCGTTGTGCCTCAACAACATGGTGAACAAGGGTAGGCTGAAAAACCACCGCAAATAAGGTAACACACTCATCGAACTTTCTCAGATGAAGGTCATACTCTCTAACCTCCCCTAGCATACTCCACTCCCTAACAGCCACACGAGCTAACGTGCTCAAAGACTTTCAACTAAGGGCGTTGGCTACCACACTGGCCTTGTCTGGATGATACTGTAGATCAAAATCATAATCTCTTAAGAACTCCATCCACCTCCTCTGACACAGATTTAGATCCTTCTGCGAAAATAATACTTCAAACTCTTATAGTCTAAGAACACTTCGAAGTGTTCTCTATACAGGTAATGTCTCAAGGTTATTAGAGAAAAAACCATTGTCGCGAGTTCCAAATCATGTGTAGGGTAGTTCTTCTCATGAACCTTCAAATGCCTCGCTCCATAGGCCACCACTTTACCTAGTTGCATTAACACGCAACCCAACCCCTCGTGCGATGCATCGCAATAAACGGCATAATTGAGTCCTCTCTCCGGTATGATCAGAATAGGCGCACTAGTTAACCTTATCTTCAATGTCTAGAAGGCGAGTTCACAACTTTTGTTGCACACGAACTTAATTCCCTTCCGTGTAAGGCGTGTCATAGGTGCTGCAAGCCTCGAGAAGTCTTTCACAAACCGACGATAGTAACCTGCCAATCCCAAGAAGCTTCAAATCTCAAACACATTTTTTGGTCTTTCCCACTCCATCACAACTTTGATATTAGATGAATCCATTGCCACTCCATCTCTAGAAACTACATGCCCCAAAAACATTACCTTAGGTAAGCAAAACTCACATTTGTCATACTTGGCATACAATCGATGCTCCCACAACAATTGTAAGGCAATTCGAAGATGCTCATAGTGCTCCTCTTCTGATGATGAGTAAGTCAAGATGTCATCCACAAATAGTACCAGGAATTGATCAAGGTAAGGGTGGAAGATACGGTTCATAAGGTCCATGAATATTGCCGGCGTGTTAGTCAGTCCAAAAGGCAGGACTAAAAACTTAAAATAGCCATAACGGGTACGAAAGGCCTTCTTTGGAATGTCTTCCTCCTTGACCCGTAACTGGTGATAACCCGATCTCAAATCCATCTTCGAGAAATAACACGAACCTTTCAATTGATCAAATAAATTGTCGATACGAGGCATAGGGTACTTGTTTTTAACAGTCACGTGGTTCAACTTACGATAATTTTATACAAAGACGTAACAACCCATCCTTCTTCTTTGCAAACAATTCCAGAGCTCCCTAAGGAGATATGCTAGGACCGATGAACCCCTTGCCCAACAACTCCTGAACCTGCACCTTCAACTCTATCAACTCAGCTGATGCAAAACAGTATGAAGGCATAGAAATAGGGGTGGTCCCCAAAATGAGGTCTATGGAAAACTTAACTTTTCGCTATGGCAGAAGCTCAACCAAGTAACTCAGAAACACATCTGGAAACTCACAGACAATGAGAGAAAGCTCTCCCCGAGTAGAATCAATCTCACTCACCGATAAGGTAGAGAAAATGAGGTTAAAGCTGTCACGGCTCCGCGATCTAAGGGATCTAGGTAGTAAACTATTGTCGCGATCACCCACAAAATAAAAGGAATCTCCCTTCAGTGTGTAAACAAACACTCATCGTCAGTCAAAATCAATGAAGTCACAAAAGGTGGTCAACCAATCTATCCCCAGGATAATATCGAACGAGGTCATATCGAGCACGATAAAATCAAACTCCAAGCGGTGGTCGCAATCTCCATCTCACAAGCTCTACAGACACATCTTAACACGGTAGTCTCACTCATCGGTGTGTCTACACATACGGCACTACCCAACACGTCTATCTCTAACCCCAATGCAGATGCGAATGCGGATGAGATGAAAAAATGCGATGCTCTAGTGTCAACGAGACTACTGACCCAAGAATGGTACACTAAGAATATACCTCATATGATTGAAAGACTGGCTGCGGTGTTCGGCACGACAGGTGCCACTGATGTACTAGGCTTCATGAGAGCATATACTCGTCCTTGTTTCCCTTGATTTTCCTCGTCGTTGTCCCTAGTCCCCAGCTACCTCACTGACTGAGCTGAGGTAGTACCTCCTACTATTTTCACTGACTATGCCCCCGAAGGGTACTGAGACTGGCCATATCCCTGTTGCCCCTATGATGTCTGGACTTGATGTGCTCTAGTAGCACCTTGAATACTCCCTTCCTAAGGGTAAGCTCGTCGTAAGTGACCCATTTGGCCACACTGAAAGCATGAAAACAGGGTCCTCTCCTGAGTTTCACTCTGGTGTTACTTCTGTCCTCCCTGTGTATAGTCCCTAGCACGGTGCCCTGGTTGTTTGCATGTGTAGCATACCATCTCCTGACGTTCAGAACGTCCATGTGAACCCATAGATGGTGCGGGTGCCGACCGTAGTTGTGGCTAAGATCCCATGGGTAAGAACCCGACCCCCTTAGTTTCTACCTCTTCACCTAATGCCCTTCAAACTGAGCACCAGAAGCCCCTAATGCAACTTTCTTTCCCTAAACTTGTGGCTCTCAGCCATTTCATTCTCTACTTGAATAGCGACTTTCACAATCTCGGTGTAAACTCAAAAACTCAACGCTGCAATCCTATCATTGATCAAAGGTTGAAGACCCCTTTCAAACCTCTTGGTGCGCAACTCCTCCGATGACACCATCTCAGGTGCAAACTACGACAGATTTGCAAACTTGGCCTCGTACTGGACCACGGTAAGATTCCCTTGAATAAGAGAGAGAAACTCATCCTGATACATATCTCTTGATGAACCCAAAAAATAGTTTTTCTAAAAGACCCTAGTAAAAGCGGTCCACGTGCTCTCCACATTAGTCTTAGCAAACTTCCACCATTCTCTTGCGTCCTCCCGAAGTTGGAACGCCACCAACCCAACACGCAACTCATCTTTCCCGATCTCTAGGGTATCTAAGATCGTCGTGGTTACTTCCAACCACTCAGTAGCAGCTTTGAGGTCCAGCTCCCCAGAGAAGGTTGGAGGATCCAACTGCCAGAATTCTCTTATTGCCACAAAGGCCCTGGGCTCAAGAGCCTTTACTCCAGCCGTAGTTACCTCGGCCATCGCCCTTATCATAGCAAGCATCTCTTGGACCACATCAACACCACCCACTTATTCCGACAAGGCATGAACATCCCCTTCTTCCAGAACCTGGACATACGCACGACCTCGACCACGGCCTCGGCCCCTTACCACGTCTCGGCAACATCACTCTATGAATAAGAAGGAACAAGGAGATATATCAACACAAAGCTTATAACAACTCATCTCTCGTAGATAACATTGCTCTTCAATAAGACATCACATCCCACGGATCGTCGCATCAACACAATTTATGCAACACATAACGTGGGGGACTAATCAGAATGACACGTCAATCCGGCTAACTCGTTTAGATTTCTAGTTAGAACGGATGTTGGCCAAATGCCTTCCTAACTCGAACCCCAAACCAGTCGACTGGTCGCCCAAGGGTCAGACATATCATCCTAAGAGTCTAACCTCCAGTCCTAAATACCACATAGCATGCAAATATCCAGTCATAGACAAGATATCTCATGCTAGCACACCAAGTAATGAATGTCACATATCAATGCAAACTCTCACGCAATGGATCATCTGTTGGAGGTAAAACTGCCAAGATCATTATTTTTGTAAACGATTTTTGGTAAAAAATAAATTAGACGGGCAAACACCGAAACAGACTCCAGATAACATTTTTGACGAAGAACGATCAAAATAAAACCCGTATAACCAAAGTTAATTTAGAAGAATATCTTTTTGTCGATATATTCTTTAACTACGATTTGATTCCGAGTTGAAGCTTCTGTCAGATCTTCTACCGTATTCCCGTATGCGATCCTTGAACGTAGTGTGGGCTACGGACTATCGAGAACTCTTACCGACAGAACCCCGATATATTTAGTCTTGAGAGACAAAATATGATATATCAATAATGATAAACTAGTTCAGCTTACCCGCATATATATAGGGCTACAGTAGGGACTTGGGGAGTAATTATGAGTAAGACTTCTAGTGGAACACAAATACCTACCAGCGATTTCTATAATTTTGGAAAGACGCAGCGGTTTCTGCAATTTTCATAAAATACTGAATTACAGTTCACACCACTAAAGAACTATAATTGCACTCTGACCCACAATCTCAAGACATTCTTGCATTGAGCTTCTGTTATTAAATGCTTATCATTTCTCCCCACGTTAAGATTGTCCATACCTGCCAATTAAATTTAATTATTGACAATTTAATTTAATCGACATCTTGATATTCTTTAAACCCTTCTGCTTAACTTATTTAACCACTGGAAAATTAAATCCACCACAGGGTTTGGCCCGGTCAAAACTTATAAGCATCTTTAAGAGAGTATCGTCAATCCCGATCTTCGGAACGTGGATTTCGTTAATAATTAATATTTTTTGTATAAATAATACCGCTATCCAACTCACCGAGAATATAGACCCATATAAGATTGCACCCTCTAATGAATCAAAACAACGAATATTAAATATACACAAAGTAATAATTATTTCAAGATTAAGATGATAAGCACTATTCATAATAGCCTTGGGGTGTGAATTAATTTACCTAGTCAGTACAAAATTAATTACCCTAAATATCTCATTCAATACACACAAAGTGTAGTAGCATAGAGAGGCCGAACGATAGACGATACTATTATCTGTTCCCCGAAACCAAGATAGGCTTAGTAAAACTCTGTGCTACAGTCGTACCGATGGTATGTCCATTTCTACCTAAACTGTGAACATAAAACTTATATTCTGTCAGAACCTAAAATCTGATCTTCTGTGTGCAAGCCGCACTCTACACACCAGATTAAATACTATACAGAATATCGGACATCCATGCATAACATTAAAAAAATGCACATACATTGCTCATAAAGATTCTTATAAAATAAAAAATTAATTTTATTAAAATAAAATACTAAAAATATAATTTTCAGTATACCAACCCTAACAATCTCCCACTTGTACTTAAAATCATGCTGCCATACATCTGACTCCCATGCCCTCTACATGACTATCAATAGTCTTAGCCAATACGCTCTTTGTAAAAGGATCTGCAAGATTGTCTTCTGATGCAATCTTTGTCACAACAACATCACCTCTCTGTACAATTTCTCGTATCAGGTGAAATGTTCGTTCCTTTCTTATGGACTCTTGGCTCCTTCGAGTTTCCAATCGCTCCGCTATTGTCACAGTAAAGTGTAATAACTGACTGAACTAAAGGTATCACATCTAAATCTAACAGGAAGTTCCTGAGCCAAACGGCCTCCTAGACTGCTTTAGAAGCTACCACATACTAGACCTCCATAGTGGAATAAGCAATGTAGGACTGCTTGATAACCCTCGAACTTATAACTCCATCTCCTAAGGTAAACACATATCCTGAGGTAGACTTATGAAAATCCCGGTCATACTGGAAATCTGAGTCTGTGTACCCCAAAGGTACTAGACTGTCTGCCTGTTAAACCAACATATAATCCTTAGTCCTTTTCAGGTACTTGATTATATTCTTTACCGCAGTCCAATGCTCCTGCTCTGGGTTAGACTGATATCTACTAACCATGCCAATGACAAAGCAGATGTCGGGTCTAATGTAAAGCATAGCATACATGAGGCTTCCTACTGTCGAACCATAAGGAACCGCTTTCATCTTCTCTATCTCATCAAGTGTCTTAGGACACAGATCCTTGGATAGAGTGATTCCATACCTGAAAGGGAAAAACCCTTTCTTGGAATCCTGCATGCCAAAACGAGCAAGGATATCATCGATATACTTTGCTTGTGATAAGCCCAACATCCTTTATTTTTGTTCTCGCACAAGCTTGATCCCAAGGATGTGACTGGCTTCTCCCAAGTCTTTCATATCGAACTACCCAGATAACCATACTTTAATCGTAGATAATGCCCTCACATCGTTGTTGATGAGAAAGATATCGTCTACATAAAGTACTAGGAAGATCACCATGCTTTCGTCACGCTTCTTGTACACACAGGAGTCATCCGAACATTGATAAATACTATAAGACTTTATAGCATGATCAAACCGAGTGTTCCAAGACCTCGATGCCTGCTTAAGTCCATAAATAGATCTCTTAAACTTACATAACATGTGCTCCTGGTCCTTTGCAATGAATCTGTCTGGTTGTATCATTTAGATAGACTTGTCAAGACTTTTGTTAAGAAAAGCAATCTTGACGTCTATTTGTCAGATTTTGTAATCGAAATGTACGGCAATGGATAAGAGAATCCGGATAGACTTAAGCATGGCTATCAACGAAAATGTTTCCCCATAGTTGATCCCTTCTTTCGGAGTGAATCCTTTAGCAACAAGCCTAGTTTTGAAGGTTTCAACCTTCCCATCTACTCCTCTCTTCTTCTTTTAGATCCACTTGCATCCAATGGGTTTTATCCCTTCGGGTGGTTCTACAAGTTTCCAGACCTGATTGGAATACATAGATTCCATCTCTGAATTCATAGACCTTTGTCAAAGATCTACATCTTTGTCTTGTAGTGCTTCATTATAGTTACAGGGCTCCATATCCAATTCTGTTAGGATCTTATCAAATGACTCTCCCAAGAACATATACCGATCAGGTTGATGAACAACCCTCCCACTATGACGAGGCACTACTTGTGTCTGTGTACTAGCAGTAACAGGCTATGCAAAATCTAAATCTTGTACATCAGCACCCTGTTCTTGATTTGCACCTGTCCCGATAATCCTCCCACTATGACGAGATAATGGAATATCAGTTACTCGTGGTTCCTCTTCCGTTCTATTGATATTTTCTCTCAGTTCTTCCATAACAATTTTACTTTTGGGCCTGTGATCCATAATATAATCCTCTTTCAAGAATCAGGCATTGGTGCTAACAATGACTTTCTGATCCTTAGAATTATAAAATAGACCACCTTTCGTTCTCTTAGGATACCCCACAAAAAAATAGGATTCTGTCCTCGGTTCTAACTTACCCGTGTTTCCTTTCAGCACATGTGCTGGACACTCCCAAATTTGAATGTGTTTCCGACTAGGCTTATGCCCAGTCCACAATTCTGTGGGAGTAGAAGATACTGACTTAGAAGGCACCATGTTCAGAATGTAAGTCGCTGTCTCTAAAACGAGTCTCCAAAACGAATGTCGTAAAACTAAATAACTCATCATTGACCTTACCATCTCTATAAGAGTCTTGTTCCTTCTTTCTGCTACACCATTCGGCTGTGGAGTGACAGGTGCAGTCAATTGGGTTGTAATCCCCTCTGATGATAAGTAGTCCTTAAACTCTCCAAGAAGTATTTCCCTCCACGGTCGGATCGTAGTGATTTGATACTTTTACCCAGATGCTGCTCCGCCTCCGCCTTGAATTCTTAGAATTTTTTAAAGCATTCAGACTTACGGTGCATCAGGTAAATGTATCCATACCTTGAGTAGTCATAAATGAAACTGACGAAGTACACAAAGCCACCTCTAGCCCGAATTGTCATAAGACCACTTACACCAGAATGAACTAGCTTCAATGGTTCTTTAGCTCTGTAGCCTTTGGCCGAAAAATGCCTCTTGGTCATCTTACCCTCTAAGAAAGATTCATAGACTGGAAGTGCCTCCACTTCCAATGAATTTAAAGGTCCATCTGCTACTAGTCTATTTATCCTTTTTAGATTAATATGATCTAAGCATAAGTGCCAAAGAAATGTTTGGTTCATTAAAGAAGAAAACTTTCTCTTATATGGTAAGACAGATGTATTATTCGTTTCAGTTAGTTATTGAGGATTATCACCCACCAATGTACCAAAACTAATAACCCGTTTATAATCCTCAATAACCACAGAGTTATTAAAATAAACCAAATATCCGTCTTTAGCCAATCCAAAAACGAAAACTAAGCTCCTTCTAATGGCAGGTACATAAAGACAATCTCTCAATATTAAAACCCGATCTCTACCAAAACTGAGAGTGACGTCTCCTACTACAACTGCTGTTACTTTTGTATTATTATCCATATGCAAGTAAATCTCTACATCACTAAGTTATCGGATTTTCTGGAACCTCTGCAATGAATTACAGACATGATTAGTGGCTCCCGTATCTACACACCAGGTACCGATAGATAACACCGCTAAACATGTTTTCACAACCAGTGAACAAAAATTACCCTATATGTTCTGTCTTCTGAGAAATACTAGATATAACTTTTTCTAGTGCCGGGTCTGGTTGTAGTGAAAACATTTTCCTTTCGGTTTTTTCACACCAGTTCGTGGCCCACTAACTACCCTAGAAACTGTCTCCCTATTTCTGAACCTTTTTCTTCTTCATGCCTTTCGGCCGAGTGGAAGAATCTTTTTCAAAAACAAACACAATTCCTAGTATTGAAGGAATATCATTTGTAGTTAAAGCTATATCCAAGTTACATTTTCAGTTAACAAAATTCAGTCCCGTTAGTTTATTTTCTTTGAGTATTGAAGCGAGTGGGTTCAAATCTATTTTAATCCTAAGAATCACATAATTAAAAAAATAGTTAATTATAATTAGCAAAATTTTGAATTCATTTTAGTTTGGTTCTCTCTGCCATTTTAAAATTAATTCGTCAGTAGCCTGGTAACTTGAGAATAGCAAGTCTCGTTGGGAGGTCGTCTACTATCCTTCATAAGACCGAACATGTCAATTTCTTTTAATTTTACTATTTAGGCAACTGACCATGCCAAGTAAAATTAAATAGTTGACATAGTTTTGGTGCAGTATATAATAGCAGTGACTCAATTGTAGAGGATACTATTATATACAACTAACTGTTAACCATCACCTAATCCTAAATTAATCGCTTTGCAATGAACCATTCAGTTGGAAAAATGATCCACACTAACAATTATCCGGAATTATCTCTAAAGAAGGTTTGTACTAGCGATACCACAATTAATCTGTCCGTTTGGGAGGAATGCCTTACTGCTGACACGGATGGTTTAATTGCATCGCCTACAAACTGGTGATGGAGATCGCGAGATTTATCTGTGAATAAATTCTCTCTCCCACTTAGATTTTTAAAATATTTTTTAGGGTTATAAAAAATCGTTTAATTAAAATAAATTTAATAATTTCAAAAGTTGCATGACCTAAAAGAATCAAATATCTTTATGTGTACACGATTCCAAATATTCTGATTTATCAAACTATCTTTTTGTATTTAAATGAGTAACAAATAAAATTTAATAAATGCACAGTTTTTCTTTTAGCTTTTCAGCTAAGGTAGTTATTAAAGACATTTATTTATTTTATTTTTCGTTTCATATTTTTTGAAAATAATAATTTATTTTGATTAAATATTTTTTTATTTATTTAATTCAAAATCCGAAATTAACTCCCACGTTTTTCTAAGATATCCGATTAAAAAAACATCTTTAAACGTGATATTTTCTAAAAAATAAAATATCTAAAATTTTTCTATTTAATTAAAATTAATTAATTAAAAAATACTTAATTTTATTTTTCATTACAAAATATTTTAATTAAAATCAAAATTTTGAATTAATTCAATTAACATAATAAATAAAACCAATATATATCATCCGCGCAGTTAATAAAAAAATTAAATGCAAGATATAAAAAAATATCCCAGTTTTATGATCCATTTGAATCTCTAAAGAATTTCAGTCTCCTGTTAAAATATAAGCTTATAGTGGTTTAATCTGTATCAGATTCCTGTATCCCAATTGTGTCAGGTGACCGCTGCTTTTCTGATTTTTCTTGTTAACCGCAACAGTTTGTGTTGAAAATCACTACTTCAAGCTTATCACCTAACACTGTTGCGCTTGGAAAACCAATGCTCCGGTTGGCATTCTTGTTAATTGCGCCTGAAGCCTTTTTTTTTTTTAAATATCCAACCGAAACAGCAAGGGAAACTGCTGTGTGATGCGTTTGGAAACTGGAAACTGGAAACTGGAAACTGAAAACAGTGCCGCTCTAGTTGGGAGACCATAGCACCGAAACAGCTTGAAAAAATGTCTGCTGCTAAGGTAGCGTTTGGGAAAAACAATGTGCCAATTCAGTTTGGGATTGCCGCGCCGCAGCCTTTTGTTTGAAGACCAGCGGTTTGTTTGGCGCTCAGGAATTGAAGCTGCGCCACTTAGAGTTTGCGCCTCAAAGTTGTTGCACAGTTTGAAAAATAGTGCCGCCTGTGTTGGGAACCACTGCTTGCTGTTTGTTCAAAATAAATTGTGTTTTTGTTTGAAAACCAGTGCTGTGCACTACTGTTGTGCGTTGGATGGAAACAGGCAGCTGTTTTGAAAACCACTGCTGCTTGCTTTTGGCGCTGCTGCTTCTTGCTATGTAAACCGGTGCTGTTTGGATGAAATTGCGTGCTGTTCTTGGATGAAAACCACTGTTTTGTGGTTTGAAAAAGTGTCGCCGAACAGATTGCTGCGGTTTTGGATTTTAAGATGCCGCAGCCAGATTTTGCACTGTGTTCTTCGTTCTTCTTTAATTTTTTTTATTTTATTTTGATTACATAAAATAAAAAAAATTAAAAACCAAAAAACATTTATTTTTACATTGATCCTATGCATCTGTAGATTTCATAATCAATCAACCACGATCAACCTTTGTGGTTAAAAATAATTAAATTAAATCATAATCCACGCATTCAATTAAACATAAAAATAAAAGATGATCATAAAATTGGGATTTAGAACGCCTGCAAAATAAAGTTAGCAATAGTTCTAAATCTACCTGGCCCCGATAACCGTAAACAAAAAACAAAACGGCTCTGATACCAAAAAACACAAAAAAAACGGCTCTGTGTTCCGCTGGTAGGTATCATTGTTTTTGTAAATAATTTTCGGTAAAAAATTAACTAGATGGGCAAACGGTGAAACGGACTCCAGATAAAACTTTTGACGATGAACGATCAAAATAAAACCCGTGCAACAAAAGTCAATTTAGAAAAATACATTTTTGTCGATCTATTCTTCAACTACGATTTGATTCCGAATTGAAACTCTTGTCAGATCTTCTTCCGTATTTTCGTATGCGATCCTCAAACGTAGTGTGGGTTACGGACTATTGAGAACTCGTACCGATAGAACCCCGATACATTTTGTCTCGAGAGATAAAAAATGATATATCAATAACGATAAACTGGTTCAGCCTACCCGCATATATATAGGGTTACAGTAAGGATCTGGGGAGTAATTATGAGTAAGACTTCTAGTGGAACACAGATACCTACCAGCGGTTTCTGCAATTATGAAAATACGCAGCGATTTCTACAATTTTCATAAAACACTAAATTACAGTTCACACCACTAAAGAATTATAATTGCACTCTTACCGATAATCTCAAGACCTTCTTACATTGACCTCCTGTTATTAAATGCTTATGATTTCTCCCTACGTTAAGATTCCCGATACCCGCCAATTAAATTTAATTACTGACAGTTTAATTTAATTGGCATCTTGATACTCCTTAAGCCCTTCCGCTTAACTTATTTGACCGCTGGATAATTAAATCCACGTACAGGGTTTGGCCCAGTCAAAATTCATAAGCATCATTAAGGGAGTACCGTCAATCCTGATCTTCGGGACGTGGATTCTGTCAATAATTAATATTTGCCTTATAAATAATACTGCTATCCAACTCACCAGGAATATAGACCCATATAAGATCGCACCCTCTAACGAATCAAAACAACGAATATTAAATA
>JAULJZ010162757.1:0-26432 GCA_032270985.1 Heliamphora pulchella
TTTATTTGCATATTTGTCAACAATTTTAGACATTATAAGTGTATTGTACATGTTCAAAAAATAGAAAAATTGCATCACTATAAGTCGAGTACATCCTAATTATGTTGGCACATACAAGCCTAACAATCATTTGATTCTCTACTTAAAATATATGACAAATAAAATATAAAATTATAAATATAAAGAAAATAACGTTTACATATGTAATAAATAATTTAAAAAATAAGTCTGAACCTGATAATTTTTCAGACGTTTCACATATGATAGTTTCTAAGTCTGCTTCGAGTCTTTCCTTCTCGTCTATTTTTTGATACCTCTTCACTGCGTAAATTGTGTCTCGTGTAATTATCAATACTTAGACCATTTTCGGAGTGAATTTAGATCTGTAATCGTTCATCACACATCCACCTGCACTGAAAACTGACTCCGAAGCAATTGTAGAGACATAAATTGCAAGTATATCACGAGCTATCGCGGCCAATACTGGCCACGACACCTCGTATTGTTTTCAATAATTTAAAATATTAAAATTATCTTTATCTAAATTTTTTACAGTATTAAAATAATGTTAGAGTTCTGTGATAGAATTCTCATGAATATCAGAAAGTCGTTTAATTTTTATTATAGGTCAATCATCATTACGATTTTGAGATGAAATCCTAACTGCGGGTTGTGTTGATTGAGGTATTTTATGAGTTTTATATTCATCATAGAAATATTTAAGTGTTTCATTTATTGGTTCAAGTTGAATTGCATTACCGTAAATATTTTTTAAAAAATATTGTAAACTAATATTTTTACTTCTAGGATCTAGTATGCAAGTTATTCCAAAAATATGTATTATTTTATTATAATATTTATCAAATTTATTTTCATATTAAATATCATTTCATAATAATTTGAATTGATTAAAAATTTATCAACTATTGTGGTAATTTGTTTTAATTGCAGTAAAACTAATGGAGTAGTAAGAGTGTAAATAAAAGAAAAATAATTCTGTTGTTTGATCAAAAATTTTATAAAATTTTTTATATACATTTAAATTATCCCAATCACTAGGCATTGGTGAAGAAAAATTAGTTTCTATATTCATTTCAAAAAATAAATCAATTATTTTTTTTTATTTTATTACTAGTTGTAATATATTATATGTCGAGTTTTACTTAATTTTTATATCATGTTGTAATTTTTTATATTTTATATTTTCTTATTGACATATTTTTTTATATAGATCAACTCTTTTGGCACTACTATTTATACATCTTATTGTTAACCTAATTCATTCAAGAGATTTATTATAATATTTAGATCTTTTTATAACAATTAAATTTAAAATATGCGGAACAACGAATATGAAATAAAGAATTAGATAACAGAAGCTGTAAATTATGTTTTAAATAATTAACACATTCATTATTTAAAGTAATAACAAATATTTTTTATGCAATGCCCCACGAAATTAGTTCTTGCCTAATAATTATACTTAAAGAATGACCGATATAGTAAAATTTTATAGTTTTAAATAAAAATTTTTTTTACATAAATTTCAATCATTATCTATAAAAATATGCTGTAATAAATTGAAATTCTTGAATATTTTTAGCAGTCCATAAATTATAAGTTAAACTAATTTTTCCTTTTAAATTTGTAAATAAATTCATCAACCCGGTTTTAATTTCATCAAATCTACTTAAAACTTTATTTCTTGTAGTATTTCTGAAAAAACGTTAAAATTGCGGAACAAATTCGATTTGTATCATTTTTTCAAATGCTGGTTGTTTATTCATTAAAAATGCTTTTTATTTTATTATATAATCAACAATAGAATTTTGTGCATGTGTTTGTTCTCACGAAAAATTAATAATATTACCAGTTGTACTCCTATTTATCTGCATTTGTGAAATGAGATTAAGAGGTGCACTTTTACGGTGACTATTAGAATGTCTACGTAAATAGTTAGTGTCACTCGATGTGTGATCCGAAAGTAGTTTATTACAAATTTTATATTTTGTTTTAACAGTAACGGTGTCATCATTATGTTTTTTTAAAAAATTTAAAAATTTTTTTACACATTTGAAATTTTTTTGCTAAATGAACATACAGATGCATGTGCAGTGTGCAGATATTGATGAAGCAGTAGGCGGATTAAAAATAAGAACATGGGGTGTGAGATTAGAACCATTAGATAGAAATGTGAAAATATCTTTTTCTTCATCAATGGTAAAAATACTTGGATCCATCGATAGAAAAAAAAATTATAAAAATTTTATAGCAAAATTGATAAATTAGAAAATAGATACTAGAATTTATAAAAATTGAAAGTAAAATAAAATTTAATTTTTTAAAAAATTAATTAGAATTTTCAAAATTTTATTTAAAATTTAATTAAATATTACAACAAATAAATTAAATTGCAGAAAATAAAACAACCCGAATTAAAGAACTCCGATCTTTAATTTTAATCTCAATCGATTTGTGTTTTGATTTTAATTTTGATTTTTGATTTTTGCTCTTTGATTTACTAATAATTGTACCGAACTCGAATACCATTGAGTAATTAGAGATAAAAATTAAAGAGAATGGAGTAGAGAGAAGAGAGATGTTTGGATGAAAATTTTGTCAAATATGCACCCTTATTTATAGGGAAAAATTGTATTAAAAAAAATTAGCCGTTGGCCGAACTTGGGCTGGGCCCAATAGTCAAAAAATCTGGTCCGTTGATTTTCGCATCAATTAATCCAAGCCATTCATTTCAAAAAATTGACCGTTGGGAGGTTATGCGGCTGGTCGGGCCGGGTTGGACCTAATGGCTAGCCTGGGCCCAGGCTCGGGGGTGGGTTTTTGGGCGGTTGGGCCTCGGGCCCGCCCACGGGCTTGGGGGTGTGGCCCAGGTTCAAAAAATGTACAGTACGGGCCAGACCGAGCTGGGCCTGCACAGTGACATGTTTCGGACGAATTTTAGACTTCCATCGGATCTCGAGCTATTTTTACAGTTTCATGTATGGGGAACGGGGTGCCTGTTGTGAGAAACTAGCAACAGGATTTGTTGCGACTCAAAACTACGTCGTTTTGGAACAGAAATTATCTTTAATAAAACTACATTATTTTGATATTTTTATAAAAAACCTCGTGAACACTTATTCCTCTCTCTTCTTTTCTCTATCTTCATCTTCTCATAAGCATAAAAGAGGCCAACGTATTTACATATCCTGCATAAAAGAGGCAAAGATATTTACAAATCCTAGAACCAAACAACACAGGTGTTGGAACCTATACTGTATGTGTTGCCCATCTAAGCATCAATACATGATCCTAGAACCAGATGGATCTAGAACCATTTAAAGTATAAGAACAATATTTGATTAATGTTTTTGGGTTTCTGTTGATGCTGGTTATATACATATATTGTATAACTTGATAAGTTTGTGCTTATACGCAGAGAGAGAGAGAGAGAGAGAGAGAGAGAGAGAGAGAGGCAAATCTGTTTTGGGGTAGATGGAACCGAGTGAGGGAGAGAAACGAAGTTTTTTTTTTTGGGGAGATGAAACTGTGATTTAAGAAGGCCTTAAAGGGGTGGTAAAATACTAAAGGCTCCCTGTTCCCCATGTACAGAGTACCCAATTTCCAACAGAGTACCCAATTTCAAATAGATTCAAATAGAAATGGAAGAACGTTTGAAAACCAGAGAGAAAGGGGGAAAAAAAATGGGTCCTAAGAAGCATTTGGGGAATATGGCAGGCACTGTGGTGAGGACAATCAGAACCAGGAGATTTATCGAAGAAACTCTGCAAGTTCCTTCCCTACAACACCAACAAAAAGCATTCCATGGTGCCGGACAGCGATGAGAAAGTTCAACAAGAATCTGATGAAATTCTCATCCCTTCTAAACGGATTGTTGTTGAAATCCAAACAGGAAAGCAACAAACAAGGATCAGACAGTCCTAAATCAACCCCCAGGTTCCGCGTTTCTCGTTTGGAAGCTTCCATGACAGGAGGACGACGTCGCTCCGCTGACTTACTCCACAGCCAATTGCTTAGCCAAAGTCCCTTTTAACTGAATTTTAATCAAACCGAGGAAACTTTCAAACGAATTGCGATTCGGCCCTTTAATAATAAATCAAACAATATGTTGAATAACCAACCACAGTATTAAGACCTCGTTTGGCTCTCCGGCCGAGTTTAAACTTTAAAGGCTATTGACTTCAGATTTAAATATACTTTTAGTCTTATTTGTTAATCTCAGTTTTTGGCTTTTTTGCTTATTGAATTTTAACTTTTTTTCTTTTAATTTTATTCATCAACCTAAAATACTTTTATATATTTTTAATAATATCATAACTTTTATTCTATATATTTAATTTTTTATAAAAATTATATTTTTAAAATCTAAGCGCCAAGATCTATCCAACAAAATTTATATTGAATATAAAATTATGTAAAAATAAAAAAAATATAGCAATTTTTGACTTAATACTTTTTGGCAACAAATTATTTTAAGGCAAAATTTATTATCTTATTTCCTTTTTGCTTTAAATCACACTTAAAACTTTCTTTTTACTTGTTTAATCTGAAATAACTTAAAAGAAAGGATACTTAATTTTAAACAAAATTACTGAACGAAGCCTAAAACTAGGCTATGAATAACCAAGTAACCAACAACACTAATAGATAAAAAATGAAACCTTAGAATAATTAAAATTATTTCTCATATAATTAAACTTATTATGAGTTCATTTTTTAAAATTAATGAGTAATTTTATAGGTTTACACTTTTGTTTGTTAGTAAAGGGTTTCACCTAAATGAGTTTTCACTAAGAATTTGTTCACGCCTACGGCAAGGGTCTTCATGAGTTGGGTTGGGTTGGATTGGATTGAATTAACCTTTAATTCATCACTTGATTACATATATTTAATTTGGGTAAATTACAATTACTTTTTTTGAGATTTAATTTTAATATCAATTGCACTCCAACTGTTAAAATTTCTGTTGAAATTTAACGAAAATTGCTCATTCCACTTCAAAATCACAATTTTTACCCCAAAATCACCTTTCAAACCATCTTTCTATCTCAAAATTACCATTCTCACTCAAAAATCATCCTTCCTAAAACAACCCTTCCGTTGAAATTTGGGGTAGGAAGGGTGATTTTGGGGGAAAAATGTGGTTTGAATGGTGGTTTTGGAAATGATGGTTTTGGGGTGGGATGAGCAGTTTTCGTTAAATTTTAATAGAAATTTTAACAATTGGGGTACAATTGATATTAAAATTAAATCTCATGGGAGGTTAGTGTAATTTTAGAGACCACAGGGGAGATCCCTGTAATAAACTTAAACCTCAAGGGAGGTAAGTGTAATTATCTCATTTAATTTTTAATTTTATCACACCAACAAATTTGAGGGTTTTGGACCTATGGGTTTAAAGGGTTTATGGGTAGGTTCAGTTCGGTTTGGCGATTTAAACTTATTTATTTTAGACTTTTTTTTGTTGAACTCATTCTATTTTTTTTCCGACTATAATAATATTTCATAATTAAAAATATTTATTTTTAATAAATTTAAATATCAAAAGATAAAGAGTTTAATATTTATTTATTTAAGTTCGGCCAGTTGCTATACTTAAGACCCTTAACTCCACCTTCACCTAAGAAAAAATGTTTGACAAACTTGTCATCCGGGCAAACTCTACTGTTAAAATCATTCATTGTCATATTGATCAAATTAAATTGAACAATTTAAATGAATTGGTCTAATTCGTAGACAATCCTACCAACATGTAACCGTCAAATCTAACATAGTTCTTTAGCTACTACATTTGACAGTAACACTAATTAATTATACCTACTTGGTAGTTTATTGTACGCCTACATTTGTTGAATTTGGTATGCAATTTCACCATATAGTGTTCCATTGACAATTAATTAAAAATTTATTTTTTATTTTTTATATTTTTAGCTAAAAAATTGTTTTGATAGAAAATTGGTTGCTTGGTCAATTCTCTTCTAAGCTAGCTTATTTTCAAAATGATTTATTGGGTAAAATTTTAATTTATTTTGTTTAAATTAAATATTATTACTTTATATATAATTAATTATAACGATTATATATAATTGGCTAGTTGCTATTAGTAGTAATAATTTAATAAATATAGATATTATTGCCTTTTATAATTGAGGAAGAGATTGAACAAATTATTTTAAAAATTAATGTTTTAATTTAATTTTTTATTTATTTTTAATATTTTTATTTTTTTACCATACAAGTTATGTTGGCTTTCCAACTTTTTACTAAAACTATCAAAAAAGCCAAGTTGCAATAAAATAGAAAATTGTCCTTTCACAATGGATGAAGTTACTGCCGAAAGTAGAAAAAGACCAAATTAACCCTGAAGTAGACGTGGCAATAAGATGACAAAGAAAATTAAAAGAGAGATTTTGAAATTTTTCTTAAAATTTTTTAAAATTTTTCACTTAACTTATTTAATATGTCGGATACAAAATTTATCTGCAGGGTTTGACATAATCAAAATTTATAAACTTTCTTAAAAATGTATTATCAATCATTATACCAAAACGTGAATTCCATTAATAATTGACATTCATTATTCACGTAACGCCGTTATTCAACTCATCGAGCCTATTGACCTATAAAAGATCTCACTTTTATATGAATCAAAATAAAAAAACGTTAATATATGTGTCTATTAATTATTTCATGAATAAGAGTATAAACACTTATAATAAACACGAGGTATAAATTATTTTATACAGTTAATATAAAAATAATTACTCAAAAATGGTCGTGTTCAATACACATTAGGCATACTGTGAACAAAAACTTATATTCTGAATGAATCGATGATCTGATTTTCTGTGTGTAAGTCGAACTATATGCACCAAATCATCTCCCATGTAAAATAAATAATACGCATGCATAATATTAAATAAATAATACAATGCACATACTGCTTGTATAGATTTTTATTAAAATGGAAATAACAAGTTTTATTAAGAAATAAAATAAATACTAAAATTTATTACACAAAAATATGTCTTTTAGTATATATCCCTAACACTACCGACCATTGTTCTAGCAAGAATTCCCTCCGTCCGAACGCTCGTTCACAGTGGAGAAGTCTCCACTTTTCTCAACAATCTCCAACTTAAAAAACTGATTCGTTGCCATGACAATGATACCCCAAGCTAACCAACAAAAGATAGTATAAGATGTCCTTCTGTCTTCTAGGCATGAGGAACAAAAGAAGCTAAACAGATTTTTAGTTTTTCCACTATAACGACCATGGTAATCAGTAGAATTGTCCTTAATGTGAGTGAATAAACATGATTGTTCAAAGAATTGGGTGAGATCATTGACACCAATAATGAGTGAATAAAGTGGTGCTTGATGTTAATGCGCATGGTTTCGAATGAAAAGCCAAGTTCTTTACTAGATGAGTGTTCATCTTTAGTTTAATTTTTACGAGTTTCGGCTCATGTTATATAATTTATTTCAGGTGATAACGGAAAAAAAACGTTCGATTAAGAAGAATGGTCGTGGTGATCTTTTTGGGTTGTTTTAATTTGAATTATGTATAATTGTGGATGGACCTTTTGGGGAATTCAAAGTTGTAAATATAATTTTTTTGATACATTGGATGAATGTATTTAGATTGGTAGAAATTCGTTTTGTAAGGCCGCTATGTATCCATAAATTGTGTGCATGTAAAGAAGTTTGGCATGTATGTTGGTTTATTTTCCTAGGTTTTGTATGAAATTCTACCATTTAAAATATTGGATTTACGGGTTTTTGAGATGTATGGGTTATTTTTATGCTAAATGAATGTTTTAGCTTTAGTGTTTTACCTATTGAAAGCCATGTGAGACCTATTGAAAGCCATGTGAGAAAGTAGGCTGATTTTCTAACAATTAGAAAAATTTTCAGCATTTTGCCCGAGTTGCTCTCGGGTAGTCTACCGCTCGAGCAGTGTTGGCTCCACTCGCGCGGTCCTCGCTAGGTTTGTATTCTTTGGAAAATGGGTTTAAAAAGGTGTTTTGTTTGGTATCTTGGGGACATCCTTTTTAGATTAAATTATCTTATTTGGAGAATTATTTTACAAGCAAAACACTCTTTTTTACTTTCATCTTTTACACGAGAACGAAACATTTGGTTTTGATCTAAATAAAATTTGATTTCCTTTAATTAATTTTACCCAGTTTCATTTTAAAGTCTTCATTTTGGGTTTCTCTCATATCTATCTTATGGGTTTTTATTGTTATATTTTCGGAACGTGACAATCCCTAACCTTATCATTGAATTCAATACCCACCAATTCCAATTCATTTGTAACTGTGTTAAACTCGTTCAGATGTTCTGCTACTATCGCATCATCTACCATCTCAAGGTTAAAATTCTTCTTTATCGAAATGCACCCTATTTCATGCGGATGGTTTTTTGTACATCTTCTCAAGAGCTACTAGCACTACAAGAAAATACACTTTTGCCGATCATTTTTGCCTACAAATACTATTTGGTCGGCGAACATACAGATTTTTCGTGACCAAATATAGTTTGGTCGGGAAAAATGTAGACTTTTCGCCACCAAATACATTATAGTCGGCAAAAGTATACCTTTTCGCGACCAAATTGATTTTGGTCGACGAAAGTCTAGAGTTGTTTGCGACCAAATTGATTTTGGTCGGCGAAAGTGTACTTTTTAGTGACTAAATTGATTTTGGTCGGCAAAAGCATAATTTTCAGCGACCAAAATGATTGTGGCGACGAATGTGTATAGTTTTTTGCGACCAATTTGATTTTGGTCGGCGAAAGTAAGTCTAACTAAACCTATGTTTGGACTAGTTTTTTTTTAGGCTTTTTTGCTTTTTCTTTTTGTAAAAAAAAAGATGTAAAAACATGTAGAAAAAGCCATGTTAAGCCAAATCAATTGATTTTTTTAAAGGCTTAACTTTTAAGTTAAATTAGGCCAAACATAGGCTAAATAAAGCATATTTATATTTTCAATAGAAAAAAAACAAAATAATATAGTTTTTAGAAAATAAAATAACAAAATAAGTAATTATCTCAAGTATTTTTTTAACTCAATTTGAAAAAAAAATAGTAAATCAAATTTGGATATCAAAATATGTATAATATAAATACATAACAAAGAAAAGATGTTTTTTTAAAACAAAAAAACTACTCGGAGCAATAATAGAGGCGGATGCACTTTGCCCTAATTTCATTTTGAAAACAAACCCTAATTTCTTCTATTGCAGTGCTCTCTCACACAACTCCCTCTTTCATCGCGGCACCATTGTGCCACCACCTCTACTCGCCATCGCCGCTCATGCCATCGCTAATCACGCCGCCGCTTCTCATGCCACCATGGCTCGCCATCGATGCTCATGTCACTGCTGATCTCCACCATCGCCGATCGCCAATGTTGCTCGCTCCATCCCGCCGATTACGCCACCACCGATATTTCGTCTCTCTTTTAAGGCGCCTGCAAAGGTCTAATGTCTTTCCTATGATATCTATATATATGTATGTATGTATATTGTAGATGATAAGGATTGGAATTTACTAGTCTCGTCTAACCTGGCTGAGATGTCAGATATGAGTGCCATGTGTACTCCAGCACAAGAAAAGGGTAAGATACCCGCCAGTGTCTTTATACCGGTAGACCATCCGACGATCAAGTCAAGTAAGGATTTAAGAGAGAAAGAAGAGTTTAAGAGTATTTTGACAGAGTTTTGGTTAGTCAAAAGTGAGCATACATGTGTCTTCAAATGTGATGGCTGTTTATAGGAAGAAATATACTTGACTCGCCTTTGGAGTCCGACCTGACCCTAGCAGGTCGGGTTGTACTTTCTCTCTTTGATCTATGCATAGTAATTAATAATCTGATGATGACTTATCAATACTATCATTAGATCTCTCTACAAGATCTTTCTACAAGTTCCTTTTATCATGTCAAGCTGTCTATTAGTACTCAGACCTAATCCAGCCTTAGTTAAGTCAACTCTTTCTGACATCCTAGCCCCAGGGTTGGTTTAACTGCTATTGATCTCTTATCTCGAATTTCTCCTCCTGATATGCGTATCATGGGACATTGTTTCCAAATATCGACCTTCGAGCTCGGCTTTAGGGTTCAGGCAGCTCGTCTTGCACGGATGTAAATGCCAAGCATTCCTCCTCAGGGTTCCGAGCACCCCTTCAGGGTTAGAACCGAACTGTTTTTGAACCGGGATCCAAGACTGAGCTCGGTCTAAGGCCATAACATGGGCCATATGTCCCGAGATCTCCAGAGCCCAAGTATACTGTCGGTGTAGCTCAGCTTATTGCCCGAGCTAATATGTGTATGCTGAGGTACGTGCGTGGTGAAAATAGCTGTTGCGCTATATGGCCTTCCACGTGTGCTCCACATGACTTTGATCGGAACTTGATCTCCCTCAATTGCCCCTATCATCTTACTGTTGCTCAGGAGCTCAAGCAGCAGGAAGGTGATGTGATTTCCTTGCACGATTTGTCGCTTCACACTCTGATCGGGGCTTGAAGAGCAAACTTTGTTGATGTACTGTCTCTTAGTCTTCTTTCACGCCAACTGTTACCTCCGCCACGTGGCGGTACCCTATCGGTTTTGCAACACATTTAATGCGCGCATTAAATGCGTACGGCATTAGCTGTACCTTGGGCACAGGAACGCCACAGGAATGTCGGTCGTCGTTTTCAATAAATGTCAATCATTTGGTTTAATTACAGTGACCTTCTCAGATTTTCAAACCCGATCAACAAATTTTGTTTGGAATCATTAATCCGATTAGGAATAGTGCTCGGCCCTTTGGTCCGAACACCAGTACTACGATGTCAACCGTCATGATCTGTTCGGATAGAGTTACTCGAGCCGCTGGAGTCACTTGTGTTAAATGCGCATTAAATGCATACGGCGCGCATCAGAGCACGCACCATAACTGCCGTCTTTTGGCGCTTCGTTTGAATGCACAAGGGAAGCTATAAAAGGGGGGAGGGGAACAACCCCCCCATCCTTTTCATGAATCATCTCCACTCCCTGGTGCTTAGGCGATTTTCGACGGTTCTCCGGCGACTATGATTCCTGCAACTCCGGCGATTTTCGAGAACTCCAGACTCATTTTCACTTAGGTTAGCTTCTTACCTTTCTCTTTTTCATCTTTTCTATGAAAAACCATGGCTAACGCCGCCGTGGTGGGGGCTAGGCTCACTAACCTACGCCCCAAATGCCCTAGCGCCGCCATTGCCACCCCTATAGCGGCGGTGTTGCTGGGGACGGGCTTGTACTTGTATGTATCTTGAGTCCCCCTTTTTTAATCCCTAAGACGAAATGGGGCCACTTGCTCGATACGTTGATACTCTTAAGGCTTTGGCTGAGCTTTGCCGAGCTAGGACCATTCCTAATGACGTATCAATTCGTCAAGCAGGTGCAAACGAAACCTGGGCTACAAATGAGCCTGGGGCTGCTGTATTCCCCTTGGTTGCCGTTCTGGACTCCAGGCTAGAGTTTTCCATCTCGAGCATTATGAGGGAAGCTCTTGTCTTCTACAGGCTTTGCCCTGCGCTGCTCTCCCCGTACGTCTTCTCGATTCTGATGGGAGTAGCTCTACTGAATTGAGCCATGGGCCTCGACCTTGGTGTTCGGGATCTTCAGTATTCCATATCTGAAACATCTAGGGGCCATAACAAATACTATCTCAAGGCCAAGGAGGGTAGGAGTATCGTCCTCGAGCTGAAGAACTCCCACAAAGGGGATTTAGAGGATTTTATCAAGGTCGGGGGGAACTGGAAGCTCGCCCCTAGAAATGAAGATCCCCAGCCACGGCTCTGCCTGACCAGGCCGGGTTCCCTAGGTATCTGAGCTCCTCTCCCTGCCCCTTCAACTTTATTTGTAATTTTACATCTGATCGGAACTAATACATTTCTTTTTTCAACTGCTTACTGCAATACTACCGCCATCAAGGACAAGAAAGACCGAAGAGACGGTCGGGTTAATCTCGAGCACCTACGTTGAGTGCTCGTTTGGGACAAAGACGTCCGCTCATTCAAGAGGCTCTTCAACGGCATCCACATCCGCCCGGAAGAGCTCGAGCACAGGCTGTTACCTGTCGAAGGTGCAGGAGCAGAAGGAGACCAGAGCACAAGAGGCTCGACTTCTAGAACAGTAGGCAGCAGGCCCTCATCCTCGATATACCGCACAATCCTCGAAGCGATAGAGATGTTGCAAAGAAACCTCTTCGACTTGCTCGGGAGCGTGCCCGGTGTGACTCCCGTCGCCCGACCAGCGATTGTAAGCTCCCCTGCACAACCCCCAAGACGAATCACAGCAGCTCCCCCCACAGCAACAGCTCCAGCCCCTCCGGCTCCACCAAGAACCTCCAAGAGGAGGAGCTCATCGTCAGAGGTGGCCGAACGGGAGGTATGTCACCGTGTTGAAGCTTCTGCCCCTCTGCCTATTCCGAGCAGAGCTTAGGACTCAAACCAACGGTCGAGGTACCTCTTGTCCTCTCTCCATCCTACCGTGGGAAGGCCCTCTCCACTCGAGACTTAGTGCAGGAGATCCACCACGTGGAATGGGCCTTAGCCAAGAGCATGTGCCTCCAAAAAGACAAGGAATCATACACAGCCATTCCATCTTCCTCTCTGACCAAGCAGGCCGCAAAGGCACCTCATTACGGTAAGGACGGAGCTCATTGTTAACATCATGTTTCTTGGACTCCTGTTCCTTTTCTGTTTTTTAACTTATCTTTACTGCTGAGCAGGGCCTCCAAATGGGAATGGAAGCTGTCGTTCAATGTGGCCAGTTGCAGGAAAAACATGACATGCTTCACACCGAGGTCCAAAAGCTCAAGGAGGATGTGAAAATTCTGCAGGCATAAGTCAGCGAGGCCTGTGTGGCGAAAGACGAGGCTAAGATCCGAGCTACAAAGGCTCTTGACTCTGTTAAGGAACAAAAGGCCAACCTTGCCTCGATGATTGGCCAACTAGAACAGGCCTCGCAAGCAAAAGCATCCCTTGAACAAGAGAACTCCGAGCTTAAAGCCACCAACGCCCGAGTACACCAGGAGAGATTTGACGAGGGCTACAACAGAGCAGGTGATGTCTACGAAGCTCAGGTAAGGAGCATGCAGAACCCCCTGTTCAAAATGGGGTGCGACTCTACCCTCAACGCCGCACTTATCGCCCCTGAATCCGAGCTTCGCAGGAACGTCCCCTGGATTCAACCGACCATCGCGTTTCCCGACCAGTTGGCCCATCTGATTGGTTCCACCATCCCTCTGGGCCCCGTGGTCGCGGCATTCCCTGTTTCGACCGTTCAGGTGAATCTCTGCCACCTCCAGCTCAAGACATCGAAATGCCTCCACCTCCTCCAGCTGAGCAACCCGAGCATGGAATGGAATTTGAAGAGCTTGAGCCCTTGTGGCCAGCACCCGCGGCCTCGGCAGCCAACGCTACAGTGGACCTCACACTAGAAGATGAAGATCCCCTGCTCGAAGAGGCACCTGCCCAGGGAGTGGCGGGATAAGCGGCCGAGGTGGAGCAGACATCTCCTGTGCATGGTGGGGAAGAGCCGGCAGACCTTGACCTGGCGGCGTAGGACCTTTCGTTCATTTTTGTTTCGTCTTTCTTCTATTCTCAAAAAAATTGTTGAAGTATGCATTGCACGGCCTCGATCCTTCTATGAGGTCGGCATGCTCCCACTCTGTACATAATTCTATTTCATTAATGGAGAAGTTTTTTTGTTCGTCTTCTGTTCTTTGCTTTGGCTCGTTCTCACTTACGCTCTTAATTTAATCTCGATTTTTATGCAAGTGTATGATGCTCGGTCTCATATCGCTTTGTGAGGCCGGACACTCTAATTATTATTACTAAATTGCCAAGCTGAGGAATTTCACATCCGTGACATCATGCAAAAATACCCGAACACTTGGTGTAAATCCGAGCTATACTGCATTCATAGTCGACCGAACAAAAATTCACATTTAGCCAATCTAGGCCACTCAACTACATCGTTTTCAATGTTTGATGTAGAAATCTCAAAATTACCAAGTGGCTCAAGGTCGGCTTGGGTTTTTACTGCCCGGTCAAATTGGTATTTCCTAGCCGAGCTAGGACTTTCTTGCCCAGGCATGACTCAAAGTCTTCTGCGACTTTTACTGCCTAACTAGGCTAGGACTTTCTTGCCCAGGCATGACTCGAAATCATCTAGGACTTTTACTGCCTAGCCAAGCTAGGACTTTTTTACCCAGACATGACTCGAAGTCATCTAGAACTTTTACTGCCTAGTAAGGCTAGGACTTTCTTGAGATTACTTCATTGCACACGAACTCTTAAAAAAAGGTTTCTTCATTCATCATCAGCAGAACAAAACTACAATTGAATCTTCAATGATAAAACTTTCTTAAATTTTGTGCATTCCAAGGCCTTGGGATATGCTTTCCTTCTAAATCTTCAAGTCTGTATACTCTCGTGCCTGTAACTGACGTGACTTTGTATGGTCCCTCCCATGTCGGGCTCAGCTTGCCATCAAGGGGGTCCTTTGTATTAAAGATGACCTTCTTGAGAACCAGTTCACTGACCTGGAAGCTCCTCTGGTTAACTCGTCTGTTGTAAAACTTTGCAAGTTATTGGTGGTAGGATGCCAGCTCGACCAGGGCATACTCCCTTCTTTCTTCTGCTAAGTCCAGATCCTGAGCAATAGTGAGGTTGTTATTCCCGGACTCGAAGGCTTCAGTTCTAATTGTAGGTAGCCTGACCTCCAGAGGGATTACCACTTCCAAGCCATAGGCTATGGCAAATGGTGTCTCACCCGTTGAACTTCTTGAAGTTGTTCGATAGGCTCATAGCACCGAGGGGAGCTCGTCCCCCTGTTTTCTTTTAACCTTCTCCAACCTTCTCTTCAGGCCTAATGGAAGTGTCCAATTTGAGATTTCTGCTTGGTCGTTGCTTTGAGAGAACGAGGGTGTTGAAAAATAATTCTTTATCCCCATGCCCAAGCAGAATGTCCTGAACAAGTTGCTGTCGAATTGCTTCCCATTGTCTGCAGTTATGGCACGCTGAATACCAAACCTGGTAATGACGTTCTTCCATACAAACTTCTTCGCGTCCACATCTTTGATGTTAGCTAAGGGCTCAGCCTCCACCCACTTGGAAAAATAATCTATTGCTACTATCAGGAACTTTATATTGTTGGGTGCCTTAGGCAATGGCCCAAAATATCCAGTCCCCATTGAGCAAAAATCCATGGGCTGGTGATCGGACTAAGCTCCTCGGCTGGCTGCCTGTGCAAGGGTGCAAACATCTGACACTTCTCACACTTCTGTGAATATACTTGGGCATCTTTCTGTATGTAGGGCCACCAATAGCCCTGGCTTATTGCTTGATGTGCCATAGACCTTCCCCCAGTGTGACCGCCACATATCCCTTCATGAAGCTCGAACAAGAAGTCCTGGACTTTGTTCGGGTGAACACATAACAGATAGGGTCCTGAGAAAAATCTTCTGTATAATTGATCTTTTTGAGATAGCCAAAACTGTGCAGCTTTATGTCTGACCTTGTGCGCTTCTTTTTTGTCATCGGAAGTTGACCATTTTTTAGGAACCTGATGATGGGATCCATCCAGCTCGGCTCCTGGTTATCTTTAAAGGCATACACCTACCGAACAGTCGTCTCAATACTCGAATTCTCCTATTTCTGTACATCCACCGTCCTCTTTCGCCCGAGCTCGATTGTCGAGGCTAAGGCTGCTAGGGTATCGGCGTGAGAATTTCCTTCTCTGCTGACCTGCTCGATTCGCACCTCCTCAAATCCTTTAACTAGCTCGAGTGCTATGGAAAGATAGGCAGTCATCATGTCATCCCTTGCGTTATACTGTCTAGTCATTTGGTTCACCACTAGCTGGGAATCGCAAAAGATTTCCAACTTTCTAATGCCTAGGAGCTCGGCACTCCTGAGCCCTGCGAGCATCGCTTCATACTCGGCTTCGTTATTGGAGGCTGGGAATCTCAGCCTGATTAAATGTTCTATCACCGATCCTTCTGGGAAAATGAGAACCACCCCTGCCCTAGAGCCTTTTTGGTTTGAAGCGCCATCAGTGAATAACTTCCATGCCATAGACTTGGCCTTGGATTCCCCACTTTCTCCTCTTCCTCTATTTGTCGCTTGGTCATCCGTCCCCCAGCTCGGACTTGAGCATGGTTGAGTTTGAGCTGATGAGCGAGCTCGATTTGGAGAATTTCGCTACAAAGTCTGGTAAGACCTGCCCCTTGATTGCTCTTCTTGGTCGAAACTCAATGTCGTACTCACCGAGCTCCACTCCCCATTTGGCAATTCTTCCAGAGAAGTCAGCCCTATGCAGCAAAGCTTTAAGCGGGTGAGCAGTCAAAACGACGATCTTGTGTGCGTGGAAGTATTGTGCTAGCTTTCGGGATGCCATGACCAGAGCCAACACCAACTTTTCCAAGGGTAAATATCTGGTCTCGACGTCGAGGAAGGTGTGACTGACGTAGTAGATTGAAAGTTGCTCGGCATTATTTAACCTGATCAAGACGGCGCTAGCAGATTGTTTTGACACTACAAGATACATTTATAGCTCTTTCTCGAACAAGGGCTTGGATAGGAGAGGAGTTGTGCTTAAGTACTTCTTCAATTTTTGGAGCGCCTAAGCACACTCCTCCCCCTAGACAAAATTTTTGCCCTTTTTCAACAACTGAAAGAAATGATGGCACTTATCTAATGATCGGCTAATAAATTTGTTCAGAGCTGCTGCCATCCCTGTCAGTTGTTGTATCTCCCTAACTTTCGTTGGGGGGTGTATGTTTTGAATTGCAGCTATCTGGTCAAGGTCTGCTTCGATCCTTCTCCTGCGGATCAGGTGCCCCAGGAACTTGCCCGACTGTATGCCGAATGCACACTTTGACGTAATAAGCCTCAATTTGTAGGTTTTCAACACCTCGAAGATGTTGCTCAGGTTGGCTAAATGATCGTGCTCTTGCTTGGTCTTTACTACCATATCGTCTATGTAAACTTCGATACTCCGACCTAACATAAGTTGAAATATCTTAGTTACTGGTCTTTGGTAAGTTGTCCCAACATTCTTCAGGCCAAAGGGCATGTAGCAGTATAATCCTCTGGGAATGATGAAATTGGTCTTCTCTTGATTGCCTGGGCTCAAAGCTATCTGAAGATAGTCCCTATAAGCATCCAAAAAACTCATGGTTCCGTGCCTGGCTGCCGAATCCACCAGTTGGTCAATCTTGGGGAGTGGGAATGAATCTTTTGGACAAGCTTTGTTTAGGTTTGTGAAATCCACGCAAACCCTCCACTTCCCATTTTTCTTCTTAACAACCACATTGTTAGATAACCATTGGGGGTACTGCACCTCCCTTATTGCCCCAGCCTCGAGCAGTCTCTCTACCTCCTTTGTTACGGCCTCTGTGTACTGAGCTGAGGATTTCCTTCCACGCTGGACAATGGGCTTGTGCATGGGATCTATGTTTAGCTTGTGCTGCATCAGATCGGGGTCGATACCTGGCATTTCATATGGTGTCCAAGCAAATACCTCCACATTTGATTTGAGGAAGCTCACCAGGTCGATTTCGTTTTGCTCGGCCATATGAGATCCGAGCAAGAAGAAACGATCAGGGTCATCTTCTTTCAACATAATCCTCTTCAGCGGCTCTACGACTTTCTCTGTTGGTGTTCTCCCCACGTCTTTCAGGAGTGGTTTGTCTTGTACCTCAACCACACACATCTGTTCTCCTTAGACGAGCCTACTTTTCCTCGGATAGCAGTCATAAAACACTGCTTGGCTGCTATCTGATCTCCTCTGATGGTTTCCACGCCCCTTGGAATTGGGAACTTCAGGACTTGATGATATGTTGATGGGATGGCTTTGAGCTGATGAAGCCATGTCCTCCCCATGATGGCAATGTACGGAGACGGCACGTTTACCACCAAAAATTTGATATTCTTGAGCTCGGTTCCTGCCCTGACCGGCAGTATGATTCTCTCCATTGGTAGGACGGGCTGAAAGTTGAACCCGACCGGGTATGACATTTCATCAAATCCTCCTCCTTGAGCCCCAACTTGTAGAAAAGGTCGGCATACATCACATCTGCTGAGCATCTTTGGTCGACCAAGATACGCTTTACGTTGTATCTCCCAATTCGGAGGGTTATAACGAGTGTGTCATTGTGCGGATGTTCAACCTCTTCCATGTCGGTGTTAGAGAAGGTCAGGTCACCCACCAAAAACTTGCTGCTTGGGAACCTTCTCTTGCTCGAGCCACTTTGGTCGAGCTGGGCTTGCATGGCCTCTCGACGATGTGCCAGCTCTCGACTTCCACTCCTTGTCTGGTTTGACATCTCTGGCTTGAGGGCAACATTATGACACTGATCACTCCTACCGGCTCTTTGTCAATGTACTGTCCGATGTTCCCCGCCTTCACCTGCTCTTCCAGGAACCGTTTGAAGGTCCAGCAACGGTCTGTGAAATGCCCCTGCTCTTCTAGGAACCGTTTGTTTTGAGCAAACGGTGTGAAGTGCAACTTAAATTATTTTCTTTTTTTTTCGAAAACTCTATAACTTGTAAAGATATTATTCTAATGATTTATGCCCTTTTGACTTGCTACTTCAAGTTCAACCCTCTCTCACAAGAGTGAAGAGGCAGATGGCACTAATCACTTGAGTAGTAAGCTCAAATTGTGGTTTCTTTCATTTGTATATGATTTGCCAATATTTCCCAAATGTAAAACCAACAAAGAATCTGGGTAAAATCAGTGCCAACCAAATATAGTTTTAAAACTATGTAAGCATAACAATAAGAAGACTGCAACAAACCTGGCAGTCTGGAGTGCTTCTAACAATTGCCTTCATTTTCCTCACATAGTCATCTTTAAAGCCACTCTGAACCGAAACAATCTTAATGAGCAATAAAGTATAAAAATCATTCTTAAATTACAGAGAGGCTCATTGCAATCATCTAGTATTTTTTGCATTGCATCATAAATCACCTTCTAGTATTTTTTGCATTGCATCATCAATCGCCTTAGTAGTATTAGTATTGGTTACTTTCTTCAGAGTGTTTTGTACATTTGTTTATGAGGAACGAAAGCTTTAGTCTTTTAACTTCCTGAAGAGTGAAGTGGAAGGAGAGAATGATATATAAACACAAGAAGCAGAAGAAACTAGTTGACTTCAGCATAATTCATGTTTACTTAAAAACACTTGTTACTTTTTTTTTAAAGTTAAAAGGTAAAGATAGGTAACTTTGGAAGAAACATTAGCAAAGCTATGAAAATGCAACTGATATCAGTAGTTCTTGAGGCAAGTCTTTAATTCATCGAGACATGCTCCCAAACATTTTTGTCTGTCAAGAGGCTTGGGAACAAGTTTAGATGCGTAGGGGTTTTGGGCACAAGTTTAGATGTGTAGGGGGTTTGGCCTTGTAATGGCTGTGTTATCGGCAGATTCTCTTGTTCGATGTTCATCTTTTCTTCTAGCGATGTGGGGTTGAAAGGGCTAGCCATGATAACCCGCTAGCCATGATAACCCAAAATGAATTATTATAATTTTCAATGCTAACTATTGTCCTGAAGTCTCGGTCATACTTTCCCCCCCACCCCAAATTTCTTTTGTAATGATATATGATATGAATTTGCAGGGTGGGAGACCCATTCAAAGACACGGCAGGGCCTTCTCTTCACGTCCTCATCAAAATGCTTGCGACAATAACTCTAGTAATGGCTCCTGTCTTTCTTTGAGAGTTGTTTATCTTCAAATCCAAGTCAGGTGTCGGCACACAGCACCCATTTTGCTTACATATTCCGATCTGTTGCAAATATAGAGACATATTTTGATGTGAGGGTGCTTGATTCATGGTTTTACAAGATTTTCTCTCTTTTATCCCTCTTTTTAATTGAAAGGAGGGATTAATTAGCTGCTTACTTTAGTGAGTACTGAGTAATAGTCATTTGTAATCCTTTCATCCTTTTTGGCTGTACAATTGAGTTTAATTGTGTGCATGATTGATGGATCAATTTAGGCAATTTTTTTATGTTAATTGTGTTTAAATCTCAAGTTTATGGGTCTTGAGTTCAATTCCATGTCCTCATACAAGACACTTTTGAGAGTTGTTTCATGCTTGAAGAATTTTACAATATGACTAAATGGGCGGCGTAAAGAAACTCCATACAGAGGGAATGAAACTCCAAATCCAAATGAAAAAATAGTTTTTATGGGAGGAATGCGTGTTATCGGTTTTTCGTTGGGCTAGTTATTTTCCATATTTGGTATTGGAAGCTTTGAATAGAATTTCTGTTTAAACCAAAAAAAAAACTGAGAAAGAAGTCAAAAGAGGACGGGGTAAAGGGTTGGATTAGCGGTAATGGGAAACCATTGGTTGTAAGGATGGGAAGATTTTATATTATATATATAATATATTTAGTGGATTAGGATTGGGATTGGGATTGGGTAAACTCATTTAAAGTAGGTCATACAATTATATTTGTTTGTGCCACTTGATACAAGTATAATGGAGTAATATTACTCTTGACAATTTAATGGTTTTTGCTAATCATGAATTATTGTTGATGGGTTTCACTAATCATTCTTGTTACCAACACTGTTTTAGTAAATCAGATGGTAAATATAAAATGATCAATATAATATTAGAATTAGAATATATTTATTATATTTATAGGGTAATGGGTAGTATAGAAATTGTATTAATATTGTATAATTACAAGTGTAGCTACCGTATAAAATGATATGGTAAAACAAAAATAGTAAAAAATGTAGGGTGAGGGTGAGGGTGAGGGTGAGGGTGAGGTGCAAATTGCAATGGGAAGGGGACTGGGTGGGTCCGTCTCCGTCTATCTACTGTTGTAATTTGTCCTCTCCCTCTGTCTTTACGTTGCCTATCGTCTCCTTACTTGCAAATAAGTAGTCGCAACGCAACGCATCTAAACCCCTGACTTCTAGGGTTTCTTCTCCCCAAATCCCTTTCTTTCTTTCTTTCTTTCTTCCTTCCTTTTAATTCTGTGATCTAGCGATGAGACAATCTCTGAACCGAGCTCAATCGTTGTCGTCAAAGGACGCTAACTCCGTCAGCCAGAACCAGAAGAGGAAGCTACCCACAGCGGAAGAGCTGATAGCCCACTATGAGTCTCAAGGCCTGGAGAGCCGAGAGGCCTCCATAAAGGTAATTGAGGATCTTCAGAAGGCGCTTTTCAGGGTAATGACTCAGAGTCCCAAGGCCAGGGGGAACGTCAGAAAGGACGACAACCTCATGGCGGGAACTTCGAGAAAGTTGGATGTCATCAACGCCCGCCTCCTCAACCTCGACATGAAGCTCGACTCTAAGCCCGGCTATGGAGGAGCGCTGGCTGTCGGAGTGGCCTCCGGGGCTTCTTTGCGTACTTTTGGGTGCCTTTTTCCTCATGTACTTCGTGCCGTCGGCCACATCTGGAATTCTGTTCGCTCCGCCACTACTACTGCTACTCCTGATCACTAAAATCTGCAAGTGAGAGATGTGGGCACCGTTTGAGGTTATTTATTTACTCCTCCCACTCCCATTCCCACTCCCACTCAGTTCCAGAGAGAGAGAGAGAGAGAGAGAGAGAGAAATGTTCCTCCTTCAAGAATCAAGAGCCAAGTGTGTTCGTCGGTAATAGTATTTCTTGATTTGATGATTTCATCGGTTTAATTCCTGAATCCTGGTCCTGGGCCTGGGCATATTGCTTGTTTGATTCAAAGCATATTCTGGTTGTCCAAGTTTTCAATGACATCACGTAACTCTCTACAGCCCTTTTAATGTTAACGTTTTTTGCTCATTTATTTGTCTTAAGCTTTTGGTCTTGTTCTTTGGTCCCAAGTTCCTATGAGAGTCTTCAAAAATTCTAATGCATTGAAGTTCTTTGTTGGATCACTTGACAATTTCAAGACAGATTTTCAGAATATATCTAAATAGTTTTCGATACATAAGAACAATTAAAGAGACATAATGTTCAGGACTTGTGAATCATTGGCCTATTTATAATAAGAAATGCTAAAAATTCACATCACTTACAAATAAATATGATCCACAATTTAAAATAAATAATTCGTATTAAACTGTTTTTTATGTGTGTCATACCTTGAGTGAATTTAGACCATTCATCTCGAATTGTGGGCAGACTTATGGATAAATTTTTATGGGTTTGTTAACATTAATAATAGTTTGTGTTGAGGGTGCTGAGCCTCAGAGGCAAACAACCATGCAATTCCAACCACGCAAGTTTGTCTCTTGTACCATTCTATTTCAATGCGCATTGGTTAAGGGTTTGACACATTTCCAATGCCAAAAATGTAGCAGTTAATGCGTGGAGAACACATGGACACTCCATGGCGAGCAATTATTTAAAAGTCAACCAAACCAAGTCCTTGAATTTTTTTGATTGCCGTTAAATGTGGTACCTGCCCTCAAATTTAGCAGATATGGTAGGACGACCCACCCTCCAAATTTAATTAGAGGGGAAGACTGCCCGCGGCTGAAATGCTCTAACAAGTTTTCATCTGGTGGTCTGAAACAACCCCGCCGATAAATCGATTCCATTCAATTCTAATGCAAATTAATTAGCAAATTTACAACTTGACTGAAACAGAAACACACCCTTTTAAATACATAAATGAAAAGCATGTTCATGTTCTACACCTTCCTTTCTTATTCTTTCTTTTTTCTTACTAATCCTACTTTACAGAGAAACCTGAGTCTTTTCTCCTGTTTTCTCATAGTAAAGAAAGGGAAAAAAGATCTGAATCTTCCTCTAAATTTGAATGCATACATTTCCAATGGTTAAAGATATTTACTAGTGCAAACTTTCTAAAATTTCTATTACATTTTATTCATCACGAGATTCACAATCGCTGGGGGTAATACCCATAAATATATATCCTTGTTGTTTTATCAATTGCATGCCTAGCTTACGTATTTAGTGATCAAATCTTTGCAAAACAATTGCTAATTACTGTAAATACATACTTACATGCTTTTGCAATTCTATTTGTATAGACATTATATGTATTATTCCGTGAAATTAAGATAGATTTTCATAGCTAATAATCTGTGTATTTACTATAGAAATACCGTTAATAATTAAGCACACGCACATGGGGTACTGGAAAATGATCATTTGGGCTGGAAATTGAATTTCCATTACCCTTAATCTAGCAATAGCGATGATGATGATGAGTTCGAGCAAGACAAAGAGAAGCATGGGTCGCCACATAATCCAGCCAAGGTACATTTTCAGCAGCAGGCTATGGTGGGTTACGTTGATGCACCACCATAAAACCAAAGCTTTAAATTTGGTTTTTGGCAGCAAATCATCAAAGTACCCCAGTACTAGTCTTTCTCTTGAGTATTGCTCAGGTAAGGAGGCGTTGATTGCTGGAGAATCACTGTGGAATGGGGGTGGCCCACCGAACACAGAGATGCGGGTCCCAAAAGGATCCTTGGTGGTGTACGTGGGGCCAGATCAACGGAGGTTTGTGATCCCAGCGTGCTACTTGTCCATGCCAGATTTCAGGGGGTTGATGGAGAAGGCAGCTGAGGAATTTGGGTACCAGCACGAAGGCGGATTGAGGATTCCTTGTGAAGAAGATGAGTTTGAGGATATAGTGAAGAGGTGTTTGGCAATGCACCAAGCTATGTCCAAGGGCAAGGGCAATCCCAAAAGGCAATATTAACTTGAAGCTTAAAAGAGAAGGGATCCATTAGTAGTTCACAAGGTGCTTGCGTTTCCTTGTTTTTTTTTTTTTAAATTATGTATATTTTCTTTTTAATTTGTTGTGATCTTCTTCTTCTTCTTCTTAGCGAGTTTTCAGGGTGAGAGATGTTTGAGGTTTCAAGTTAACATGGGGTTGCATGTGAGTAATTATTCAGCCAATAGAGTTTTTAGTGTCTGGTGTCAATCATATTAGTTGTACAAGTGGTGATATGTATTCGTCCTTCCATTGAAAGGTTTATGGAATGAGCTCAACAGCATAATGTTATTCTACTGACCATTTATTTTTTCCTTTACTTTCTTTTTTCCATATCTATTTGTGTTCATAAGCTGATCTGGGGAAGGATGGGTGGTAACAATTCAGTCCCCGGCCCCCATTTCTCTTTCTCTAGCCTGATACTCTCTCTCTATACATTAATCAAAAAGTTGCCATTACTTCTTGAACCCTCAATACAACATTTAATCTGTTTTCTTCATTCAATCTATGTGCCCTATATATTCTGTTCATGCGTTCATATTGAAATTTGGACCACAACACTCTATACATTAACTAAGATTAATTTTCCAGTTGAATCTCTCAAAATCTATTCTACTGAAAATTCAATATGACCAACTACCAAGATCTAAAATCATTAATTATGAAAGCAAAGCTAAATTTATTTTATTTTTAAATATTTCAAGGTGTGTAAACTTTACTCATATCTTAACTAATTTTTAAGAGATCGATTTTACTGTTCACTAGCATGAGCCCAATTAACAAATTTATGATTATATCAAGTATCATGATTACTATATGTACGGAGGTAGTTCATAAATTATATTTATTTAATGGATTGCACTCAACCCGATCGATTACACCAATGAATTGGATCCTACAAAGAAGAACAAACGTGGGTTAGCTGGCGGCGACTCGTCGAAAATCACTATAATGATAAAATTAGAAGAGATTTAGTGAGTAAATAGGTAAGAAAGTAATTTGATAGAGTTTTGACTAATGAAATCAAATTATACATATATTTTCGCTTGAGAGAGTTTTCCTTTTACAAGAAGAAGAATCTCCTTTTTCTCATTGTCCTTGCAAAATGGTTCTGTCACTCTTGATTGTACTAACGACGGTAACAAATCCATTGTAGCCATATCGTCATAAATGTTTGCACATCAATCCATCTTTTGAGCCGAGGCTATAGTCATAAATGCTTTTTCCTAGGCCATATCATATTTAATGCTATTTCACCATGGTATTTCATCATGGTTACATTTATGATGAAAAATGTTTGGTGAAAAATGCGTAAATATTTGCACCATAGTTACATCATTATAAATATTCGATAAAAAACGTTCGGTCTAATCGCATTTAATGGTATTTCATCATGGTTACATCGCATTTAATATTGTACTCTCTCGGTTAAATTGCATTTAATGAGATTTTAAAATCCGAACCCACGCACATCACTGGTTATGATCAGTTCGGCTCTGAGACCGCCCTTGGGAGCTGACCTGCCATTTTCTTATTGGACCTTTTTTCTTTGGGCCTTACCCTGCCCAATGGATCTAGGTTTAGATCCACTTCCTTCACCATCATTATTATAACAAGGCTATATATGATGGATGGAATTAAAATAATGCCAATTTGTAAAGAAATGAAGGATTTCAATGGATGGGTTAGATGTAAACAAAAGTTATTATAACCCACTTTTGGCGCACATGCCACATGGTTAGATAACATTAAAATTAATCTGAAAGTTCGCAATTTTCCAAGCGCTGCAGAATGTGCATCAAACGGTAAATTAGGTAGTTTGCCGGCTAGTTCGTACGTACATCTCTATACGGTCCTTTATACAAAACAAAGCATGATTGTTAAAGAATTAATCCATGATACGAGGCTTAGAAATTTATTATTATTATTATTATTTTAAGTAGGGTAAGTAAACAGGGATTAGGGACCCAAGATTTTAATCTTAAAAATAAGTGTAGGCTTATTGAGCTCATGCCACTTCAGCTAATTAACCACAACACTTTTTTTCAACCAGAAACAGATTAAGTAGGTCTTGGTTCTCTTTTTCTTTTTTCTTTTTTTTTTAAATCATCAATCAAATCATTGCGAATCCTTTCTTTTTGGGGCAGTTTTTTTTTATTAATACTAAAATGATCATATTTAGTGACCACATTTAAATACTACATAATATAACATCTCATATGTGATGTGTATGCCATATTATAAACTTGTCATTTTTTAATCCTGACGACACATATAATATCAAATGATGTAATAATCAAATGTAATCATCAAAATGTGGTCACCGTATTATTATTGGTCTTTTTTATGCTACCTTCTGTGCCAAATTCTTCATAGGAAATTTGATTTTGAAAGCAAATTTCAACCCGAAGATTTATTGTTAATATATGTATAGCCAGAAAACAACCGCTCAAAAAATTATAAGAGTAACGTTACGTGGAGCTTGTCCTGTTCAGAGACCCGGGAGCTTCAGAAATAGTTAACTTATTTGACGTGAAATATATAAGATTAATTAGTGATTGTGGAAGAACATGACCACTAGCTACCACCTGGATTCTTGATTGATAGTTTCAAAAGAAAATGAAAAGGAAAACAAAAGAAAACCAATAAGCTTATAAGCGTTATTCA
>JAULJZ010162775.1:0-26427 GCA_032270985.1 Heliamphora pulchella
GGGTTGTTAGTAACCTAATTTATTTATCGGGAATTCATATCTTAAACGTGGGGAGAATTCAGTGCATTTGATAATTGAAAACTTAAGACATAATTTGGGTTAGGGCCGGGAGTTCTGTCAGAACCTTTAGTGGAATAAGTTCTAGTTCGTACGGGAAAGGATCTAGCTCGGGGACAGAGTTAGGGATATCGGGTTTTCTTGTACGGTTAGCCCGAGTCCTATACTTCATCGTGATCCCTCACATAGCCCATAATACGCACGGATATTTTTTTTGTTGGTTTTGGTAATTATTTAATTTAATTTGAATGCTGGTATTGTCGCCGGGGATATTCGGGAATTAAATTAATTTTATGAGGGGCGGTTTTGATTTTTGGCACACCTAGGGATTACTCCCTAAGTGGCCGGCCCTAAGTGATGGTAGGTTTAATTAAATGTATTAAGTATATCTTTATATATCCTTTTAGGAAGGAGAGGATATACTGAATATATTTTTTGATATATTGATATATATATCAAGAGGAGGCTTATGGAAAAAAAGCTAACCTAACCCTAATTCTCCCACCATAGCCGCCGCCCCCTCTCCTCTTAGGCAATTAATTTTACCTTTTGGAGATTATTATGTAAGAAGAAACCAAAAGGTGGAAGAACACTTCGATCGGAATCGGTGCCCACACATCGTGATCGTCGTAGTGCGTCTGGGATATACGTGAGAAGGTTGTAAGGTCGTCTTCAACGTATTCGGGACTTCTTGAAACATTTCGACAAGTTTCATAAAGGTATTAAACTATTGAAATCTATATAGTTTTCGTTTTTCATGAAAATCGCATACGTCGTTTTTTACGGTTACAACGTCGATTCATAAATCTTTTTTTCCACTGCGCTGCTCAATCTCCAACAGGAGCCCTTGCCTTCTTTCATCTCCCTCTCTCCCTCTCTCCCTCTCTTGATTATTCTAGAATGGCCCAAGGGCCATGTTTGGTTAATTTCTTATTATTTTCTCCTTTTTCTTTCCTAAATTTGGCTTTCATCAGTTTCCTCCGCTCCAATTTAATTCCATGAAAGTCATAATTTAATTCCACATTTACAACTTAATTTTAATCCCGTATTTCAAGAATTTGAATTAATAAGTTATACTTAACCACAAATTATAGTCATTTATCATCCTGTATCTCAATTACATTTCATATACCATTAACTCCTTCATTAATGAACAAGAATTTTATAGTCCTCATACTCAACTTTAATTCTGTCTCTTTGCTTAACCGAAAACATGGAAGAACGAAATAAACACGTACCTGGTCGTTACACATGGGAGACGGAGAATGCCTCACGGTTTAGAAATGATGAATTTTCCTTGGGCTCTCTTTTGCTTTAAACTTTATTGCTGTCCTCACCAGAGCCTCCTAGATTCCTCCTTCAAGAAACTTCCATGGAAATACAGAGCAAGAAAAGAAGAAAAGGAAGAGGCACTGGCACTGAAAAACGTGGGGCTTTGAGTTTTTTTTTTTTTGTCATATGTTTTTATTTCTTGTTTTTATTTATCTCCACATTTCTAGAAACTTCCTACTTAACTCACAATCCCTCGGTTAATTTGATTAAATCTTAGTTAAATCATTTATTTGATACTCCCACTAAAAATTAAATTAAAATTTTCTGACATTCTAGAATTTGTCACCATTCATGATATTTTGATGTTCCAATACAGACCAATCACATACGACACGCATTATTAATTCTTAAAAATTATCTCCAGTAATTTTAATTATATTAAAGCAATTAACAATAATTAATAATAATAATAATAATCGTAATAGAAACGTACTGAGTCTCTACAACCACACATACTCGCATCACTTTAGGACATCTCCACACAGGGTCGCGTCACGCCAACTCAATTCCCAACAAGTAGGTAACAACTAAACGAGTAGGCAAAAACCACGCCACCGTCTCGAGCTCATGGCTCTGGTACACCCATCAGGAAATACAAAACGTTCAACTAAGAACACCTGTCCCTTAAGTAATTACACAAGCACCACTGACACACCGTTATCTGAACATAAAAGCAACTACACGCAATACGAACAAAACTAACCTCGCCTACCAACTCTAGATCAAATGGCACCACCCTCTCACTTGCCCTTTAAGGATAAAACAATATCACTACATCTAGACATTAAGCCAGATACAGACCACCACCATCATCCTCTTAAGGGATCTCTACCCATCAACACGTCGTCCTAAAACGACCGAGTCTGCTACACCAACAATATCTATCACATGCCCCACAAACCTCACACACTCACACTTATTAAACATATCATACTACACATAGTCTCCCAATTATGAGAACAACAAATCACGCCACAAACCTCTATTTCGTAAAACTTCTCGAATAACCTCAAACGATTGCTCATCAAATCAGAACCACCTCCGATATACACCTCATCATACATACATGCACATCACTCATAACCGATCCGTTGACAACACCTTAAATCCACATACTCATCCCTCATACACTTTTGACTCTTATTAAGAAACACAACCCAGCACCACGCAACGAAAAAAATACAAGGGTCATCAAATTGACCATTAAAACCATGAGATACCACTGTGGCTATTAACAATCGCCCTCAGGGTAAGGGATATTATGCTCCCATTCATACCCAATCTTGGGGTACACGGCTCATGACATAGCATGGCTCAAGACATAGCACGACCTATGACATAATCCTCAACGTGTCAAAAGTCATACCTTATACCCAACTGCAACAAACAACCTCCAAGAAGTTTCAAACACTCTACCATACTTATTCATCAGACTACAAGTAGCATAACACACAACGGGCAACTAACCAAGATCACCCCTAACTCACATGGGTATAACACACTCCAAAAAATCAGTGCTCATCTAACGAGCCTACGCCCAACATAATTACTAGCCACCGAATCACACTTCCACAAGCCACACCATCATCTAGAGCATAACTTGTCCTACCCCCATGGGCATAACTCCTATAACAAATATATCACAACACCCAACTAGATTAAGCTCAACTTAATCTTCTAAAGCCAATCTATAGACTACCCACCACCTGCTCATATCACATCAACACACATTCACATACCGAGGGAAAACCTCAGAGCAACGCGACAATCTGGGTAACTAATTCAGATTTCTCATAGAAAGAACATCAACCAAATGCTTTTCTATTTTGAACCCCAAAATAGTTGATCGGACGCCAAATGGCATGCAACATCACCCCCAAGACTCAACCTCCATGCTCATATAAACACATAGCATGCACAAGACAATACAACCACAATCCTATGCAGGCACACAATTCATGTCGTGCAGTGGTGCCTAATATCATCATACAATTCTCATACAAAGGTTTTCCTCACTTCCCACGGCTCCTAGGTATTCGAACCTAGAGCTCTGATACCATTCTATCACGACCCAAACCTTGAGTCCGTGAACTACACCCCAGGTCATACCTTACATGAATTACACTCATTGATAATTTTCCAAACATAAGAAAAATATTTCGTATATGCCTTCAAAAGATTTAAACTATAAAACCAAGTTTCAAAAATTTATTTATAAAACCACTCAAGAGTTTGTGACAATATACATTTAACATTTCACTATCATTTTAATTACATTCATTTCCTTAACTTTATGTACAAACAAGACGTAAAACAAAAGAAATGCTAGCTCCATCCGCTAGCCCTATCCAAAATGCATCCATAGCCTAGGTATCATCCCTGCTCTTCGGAACCTGAAATTATTTAGCATGCATACGTGAGCCGAAGCTCGTAGGATAAAGATTAACTCAAATATAATGCGTGATTTGTGAGGTGTGATGGGTGTAACCGAGATAAATGTGCATATTTCACCAAATCATTTTCTGTTCACACACACACCCATACCAAAAAATTTATTCCCCATTATCCACTTGTTTTCAATTGCTTTAATTCATCATTTCATTAGTCACATTCATTGAACCAATTTCAAATCATCCCTTACTTTCACATTATCCACATTTTTTATTTCATTACCCAATTTTTACAAAATCGTATCACATCTAATGATTCGGTGTCGAATACAGCTTATAGAAACCTCACCCCATTCGCCCCCAACAGGCTACGCGAATCCATTGTGGAATGGGTCGCTCTATAACTCATCACGACACAACACAACATTTTGGGGGTTAACCCATGGGCATGTGGTTCCCATCTTGTGCAAGTTTTCAGTCTTTCATCGTGGAGCTGTGCAAGCTGAACTTAATTCACATCAATCCATATGGTTCATTATTTGTTAATTACTTTCATTTCACAATCCGGGAGTCCAACCCACAATTGGTTCCTCACCCAATTACTGCCACAAATTATCATTTCAATACCAAATTCAAATTTACTATTTTATATCCGAACCACATTCTGTTTTAGTATTCATCTTTCCTTTTAAATGAAATACATCATATACTTTAATACATAATTTTTCATAATTCATATCTCTTTTATCAAAATTTGCAAAGTACCAACAACTCATAGTTAATGCAATCATGATCATGCCATTTTAAAATAGAAATACACCCATCATGTGCATATATATCCATATATAAGTTTGAAATCCACTTTCACTGTAAAATCCAACCAACAGGCCCCAAGCATGTATTCCAACCCAAGTATAGCTATGTAATTATACCACTAACCCAAGGGACTAGAAATTTGATAAAAAGGTCCAATGATGATGAAAAAAATATTTTTCAAAATATTTGGCCAAAAATGGGTGAAAAATGGTTAAAAAATTTGACATACCCTCACTATTTCAATCATAACTTTTTCTACAAAAAGAATTTTATTGTCAGAGTAGTGTCATTGGAAAGAAGACTTTTGGGGCTTCAAGTTGAGTACAACAATGACCCAATTCGGAGTCTGGATGAGGGAGATATGATCAATTGAAGTTGGCCCAGTGCAACCAATCTGCTCAAGCGAACAGAGGGCGCTCGAGCGCCTAAGTTCTCTGCAATGTGACAGCTCGAGTGGACAAGGCTCCACTCGAGCACGCTGTCACTCGAGAAAACCCCAAAACTTCCTCTGTTTTGAGTTCTAAACCCCAAACTACATAACCCTTCGCAAATTTGCTTCAAAACCCTATTCCCAACGCAAAAACATTGGTTTCGAAGTCTCACAAACTCCTTTTATACAACAAATATTCAAAACCATGGTTAATCCCTTTGCAAAAACCCCCATTTCCATGAAACCCAACTCAACCCACACACAAACCTATCAATCTTTCAATCGTGCATGAAATTGACTAGATTTTACTCACGTAAACAAAATATCAACTCAAATCAATGCAAAATATACAAGATAATGTAAATCCTACCTCAAATTGCATAAATCTTGAGATTACTCCAAATTATCCTTCCTAGGGTTTTGGTTGTAAGGGTTCTTAACTCGATGCTCTATCTTTCACCTCATTGCTCCAAAACTTGATTTTCATCATTGGTTGCTCTCAATCTAGCTTTAACCCTTCAATTTCTGTGGTGGAGGGTTAGGGTTTTCATATGGGGTTTGGGTTTCTATCACTAAGAGTGGAAGAAGAAGAGAAGGAAAGGAGAAGAGATGAAGAAAAACCTATGGGGGAGAGAGACGTGAACATGGGTTTTTTTTTTAAAAAAAACTCCCAATATTTCTCCAATGTTTCAGAATATTCCAAACATTCCCCGATAGTCCGCTCGAGCAAGCAGACCACCGCTCGAGCGGTGACCCCTAAAGCTAAATCTTGCGAAATTTTCTTAAAATATAACTCAAACCTCGAACTTTACTCACATTTTAATATTTAAATCTTTCTATTAACACATCCATAACAATATTATTCATCACCATGTATCTCTATTTTACTTTCACATATCATTAATTCAATCATTAACGATCAAAATTTTATGGCACCCACACCCACGCCCAAACTTAATTTGGTCTCTTCTCTTAACCAAAAACATGAAAGAACAAAATAAACAGGTACTGGGTCATGGCAAAGTTCATGATTTGTGTGACTTAATTCCATGCCGAAGGGATAAAATCATAATAAATTGGAACTCTTGAAAAGTTGTTTAAGTTCGGTGACTTGATCATCTACAGATTGAGAATAAAACTTATATTCAATCCTGTTGGTTTGGAAATTCTTACATATAAACCCAAATTCATGTTATTGGAATATTTTGGTTGTATGAAAAATGGATGAAATTGGTGGGTTTGACCTTGTTGTGTAAGAATTTTATGAAATAAGGATTCGCTTAACAACTAAATTTCAAAAATAAAAAAATGGAGAGACTTTAACATGTAAGTTACGATATATGAAATTTAACCACGTGGTTGGAACTAAATTCTCGTAAGTGATATATGGTTCATGGATTGTCGCACTACAGGTTTTGAGTTAATTTAATGGTTAGTTACTTGAGATTGGAGAGAGTTGCTAATACACTCACTAGTGGTTGGAATCTTTAATGGGTTAGATGAATTATGTGCTATGATAACTTGTAAACAATGGGTTAGAGAATTATAAATGTGGAGTTAAGTTACTAGCTTTACTTAAAGGTTTGAGATATCGCTTACAAGTCTAGTTACATTTGTGGTTAAATTAATTTGATTTTTTATGACATTTGAGTTAGATGAAGGTTGCGGCTGATGAGAGGAACCCATGTTTAGGGTTAGACTCATGTCTTACTTGGAATGAAATAAATGGTTTAATAAAACTTGGAGCACATAAGAGGTAAGTAAAGTCATGAAACAAGATGTATTGTGGATTAGAGAGCTAAAAGTCATAACCTAACTCAAGATTCCGTTAAAGCTTGGTTAATTTTAATGTATTGAACTCGATTTCAAAAATCTTGGATAGTGGGTTCATATCTGGAGAACTTAAGGTGACATTTGAACCCCTTAACTTCTTGATGTATCCCTTGAATATTATACTTTTGCTTAATTTACCAAAATCTGAGAGTTAAAGTCCATAATTTGATTCAAGAGAAGAATGATTCCCTTAAAACCTAGTTAACTTTTGTGTAATTAAGTTAATTTCATGATAATTATATGAGATGTCAAAACACGGAACAAAAACAATATGTTTGAATTATGTAATTTGTTAATTTTTAAGTTTGAAGCTAAACTCATAGTGGGGTTTAAAGATTCACTAGCACATGGAATACAAAACCTACATGATGATGTTGTGAGGCTTTGCTTGACTTCATGAATTATAATTGGGTGAAATTGTATTTCATATTAAATTGGAAAAATGGATACATCCTTGATAAAAAGGTTTAATTGTATAAATAGGAGATTGGTTTTGGGTAAACATTGAAGTCTTAGCAAAGGTAGGAATGATGTTAAGGTGAATTGGTAATGAATTTTTGATGTGCGAATGAGAAACATGATTTGAGACTTATACTTTAATGAACATTGTGCTTGGTTGAGCTTATATCTAAAATGTGGTGATATAAAGCCTGATTTGCGACTTATAATATGGAATTGAAAAAGGAACGGATTGTGAATGTGAAATGAGAATATATTTTGAGAAATTGAGTTGTGAACATAACTAAATTTTGTGAATTTATGGGTGGTTGTGTAATAATGAGAAAATGCAATTAAAAAGGGACTTTAGGCTTGTATTAGAACCATTTGACTTGTGAATTTGTAATATGTGAGGTAGATCAATAATTGAATTGATGAATTTCGGAAGATTATGAAGATCTTAACAAACTTGTGGTTTACTAAGTGTGATTTCACGAAAAAGAATTGGAAATAAAGATTTAATGAGAAAAATGTAAAACTTATATTGAGGCATTCGATACTGAACTTGATAAATGGGATCATACGATGATGAAAGATGGTGATTTAAGAAACTATGGTGTAAACATGATTTGGAATTAATAACTGGTATGGCTCATGGATGGTATAATGAATATTGATTAACGGTTTAAAATTGAATTGGGGAGATGGACTCCCGGTTTGTTAAAAAAAATAATGATATGATAAATTGAATATAAAACCGACAGTTGTGATTGGTGTGATTAAGTTGGGCTTGACTAGCTCCGTGGTGAAAGACCGAAAACTTGCGCAAGTAGGGTGCCCTACCCAATAGGGTTAGTCCCTGAAAAGGTGTGCATAGGTTACTTATCCATCGGTGTTCCTCAGGAAAACCAATAAAGGTGATTGTCGTGGTGAGTTATGAAACTATCTATTACCCAATAGCTTCACGTAGGAATAGAGATGGGTTTCTATAAGTTGCACCCAACATCGGTTCAATATGGAACTAAGGGAATAAAATAAAAAAGTTGTAACTCAATATTCTGTAACAAATCAAAGAAAATGGGAATGCGGATAAAGAACCTAGGAAAGAATTAAAGGAACGTGCAGTGATAATAAAATAAGAGCTAACTTTGACTGAAGGTGAATAAATGTGAATTAATAATCTCATTGGTTAAATGATGAGGGCTATAAAAGATATGATTTACAAGGACACATGGTGAAGTGAACTAGTAAGAATGGAACATGTTATGCACTTGAAACTTTGGATTATAAGTGGAGATTAAAGTATATCTTATTATATTAAGATGGAAAACTAACGAGAATTTATTCTAGTTTTAACTCAAACGTGAGTGGGTGAAAGCTATTAAAAATGTACATGAGAACTTGTTTACTTGCATACTAGCACCCACACACTCACTACTCACATATCATGCTTAATATCATTTTTAGTCATTATGTTACGAGTTTTACGCGCATGGTTGTTGTCTAACATTTTTTTTTCAGGTTTAAAGGATAAAGGAAACAATTGAAGTATGAGAAGACTGTGAGAAGGAAAAGATTGCTTGTGGTTTATTATGGATTCTTTTAGAATCTTCTAGTGTAAAAAAATGAATATAAAGAAAGATGAAAGAGTTTGGATGAATGTATCTATGATCTATGTTTAATGAAATTCATGTAAGCATTAAGTTTGTGTGGTTTAATTTTCTTTCGAATTGGTATAACTGTGAGAAAAAAATTGAGAATAGCGGTTGAATTTGTGAGTTGAGATCCAGGCAGTGCCTGTGGATATCTTGTTGTTTGGTTTGACAGGTTTACAAAATTTGGGACAGTCCAAAAAATAGAAGAGACTCTGTCGAAATTTTCAAGTTTTAGACTTATATTATTTAGTAATTCTGGGAGTTATTTCTTCTAAATAAGTTAAAGTGTCACGCCCTCGACACAAGGAACGTGAACTCGACGTGTTAACTCATCCCTCCTATAACCAAAATTTCTTTAATGATATTCTCTTGAATTTAGTTTTTTATAGGTTATTACTTATCCCAAACTCAAGAATATTCTAAGTATGTTTTCCAAAAATTTTGGCAGAGTTTTTTCTATTTTTCGGACTATCCCAAATTTACCTGTGTGAGACTTGGTTCTGTTTTAATTTCGTGATATTTATTCGATGTGCTGTTTATTGTTTTAATCTCATACAATAGCATGTTTATATGTGTTTTATGCATGTTCAAGCTTTGACATGCATGTTGGGCTGGATCCCGGGACCATTGGGCATTGTGGTACAAAAAAAGGTTTTAGTTTTTTTCTCGTGACATGGGTTTAGGGTGTTACAAATGGTATCAGAGCTCTGGATTTGAATATCTAAGATTCGTGAGAAGAGGGTGCATCACCTTGTGATGTTGATTGCGTGCACTTGATTGTATGTGTTTAGATGTATCTATAACATAAGCATGATAGCTTGTTGAGTATGAGGATGTTGTGTATACATGAGCATGGGGGTTGAACCTTATGATTGATTAGTCTTGCCTTCGGGCATTTGGATTAACAACCTTGGATGCTAAGTTAGAAATGCGTTTGGCCGACGTGTTTTCTGGCAAGGAATCTAAGTAGGTTATCCAAATTAACATGTCACTCTTGTCGGTTCTCCTCGGTATGTTAGACGTGTTTTGTGAGACCCTGACCCATTTTCTTTTTTTTTTGTCGTTTTTCAATGCGTTGCTTATTGTTTTTATAATTGTATGTTTATATGCATTTTATGCATGATTGGGCTTAGATATGCATGTGGGGTTGGTTGCTGGGGCCATTGGGCGTTGTGGTGCAAAGTTAAAAAAGAAGAAGATATTTTCATGAGCATATAAATATCTAGCCTTGATATTATTCCGAAGATATTTCCTCTCTCTAGTTTTGAAACCAAACCAAAACCTTTGCCTTCTCTCTAACTTCTCAAGGGCCCAGGGCTTGGCTTTTGGCGATTGAGTAGCGGATCCTTGCTATATACACCGAGGCCTACGCGTTCATCCGCACAAAATCTCGTTTTGACGAGGTTTGTTTTTCAAGGGGTCGAGTTTTTAACTCAACAAGGTAGGACCTAGACTCTCATATCTTAAAAGGGTGCTACGTGTAATCGTACGTGCTTTTACCATTTTAAAATGCATGAAAAGTTGGTTTATATTTTGAAAAGTTGGGTTTTGGTTCAAAATCATTTTTTTGGTTGATTTCGGTTGGATGAAACGGGTTTTTAGGCATTTCTTTCGGTGTTTCTTTGTGATTTTGGGCTTGTGTATGTCCGAGGGTATCAAAAGGGAGTTTGGATGCTTCGATTTTAGGGTTGGGGAGTTGATCCCGTAGCTAGGGTTTTATTTTTGTTGTGGTCAAGTCCACTGGATTGGGTGGTTCAGTCAACTGGGTAGACAGTGTGATGATCCAGTCAACTGGAGTGATGATCCAGTCGACTGACTTGGGTTTGTGTTTTTTGTGTTTTTCTAGTAGCTTTTCAGTCGATCGAATTATGGGGTTTAGTCGACTAAACTTCTGTTGAGGCTATTTTAGTTATTTTGAGAGGTCGAGTTGTAGCCTTGAAGGTCTATTGTTGTTTTGTTGTCGTCCTCGGAGGTGGCGTGGTTTTGTTAATCGTTGTGTTCATGCATAGTTAGGTGTGGGACGTGTTTGGGTTCGAAGTTCTTTTTCTAAAAAGGGGAGTTTTGAGAAAAGATGGTGTTTTGTGAAAATGTTTGTGGAAACCATATTGTAGGAGGTTTGGAGTTGGCCTTTGGGTCGGATTTTGTTTTGTAGATTGTTGGTCGTCTGGGTGAGTGGATGTCGGGTTATGTCGCATGAGATGTCGAGAAGGGTTGTGTGGCATGTGTCATCGAGAAGGGTCGTGTGGCATGTGATGTCGAGATGGGTCGCGTGGCACGTGATGTTGTTATGTGAAATGTAATGTTGTACGTGGTTTGGTGGATTAAAACTCTTATTTTATTTATGCATGTGTTGTGTGAGACCCTGACCCGTTTTCTTTCTCGGCATTTTCAAATGCGCGTTATGTGTTTCCTTTCGAGCATGTTTTTACTGCTTTTTATGCATGATCGGTCTTAGATATGCATGCGGGGTAGGTTAAACTCCTGTTGGGGCTATTTTGGTTGTTTTGAGAGGACGTGTTGTGGCCATGGGGGTCTATTGTTGTTGTTGGAGGCAATACTGCCAAGATCATTAATTTGTAAATGATTTTCGATCAAAAAATAACTGGACGAGTAAATGCTGAAACGGGCTCCAGATAAAACTTTTGACGACGAACGAGCAAAATAAAACCCGTGCAACTAAAGTTAATTTAGAAGAATACCTTTTGTTGATCGATTCTTGAACTACCATTTGATTTCGAGTTGAAGCTCCTATTAGATCTTCTATTGTATTCCCTTACGGGATCCTCGAACGTAGTGTGGGCTACGGACTATCGAGAACTCATACAGGCAGAACCCAGATATCTTTAGTCTTAAAAGATAAAATATGATATATATCATTAAACTGGTTCTGCTTACCCGCGTATATATAGGGCTACAGCAGGAACCGAGAGAGTAATTATGAGTAAGACTTCTAGTGGAACACAGACACCTACCAGCGGTTTCTGCAATTATGGAAAGGCGCAGTGGTTTCTACAATTTCCATAAAACACTGAATTACAGTTCACACTACTAAAGAACTATAATTGCACTTTGACCCATAATCTCATGACCTTCTTGTATTGAGCTCCTGTTATTAAATGCTTACTATTTCTCCCCACGTTAAGGTTCTTGATACCTTCCATTTAAATTTAATTACTGACAATTTAATTTAATCAGCATCTTTATATTCATTAAGTCCTTCCGCTTAACTTATTTGACCACCAGATAATCAAATCCACCTGTAGAATTTGGTTCGGTCAAAACTTATAAGCTTTCTTAAGGGGGTATCGTCAATCTCGATATTTCGAAACGTGGATTCCGTCAATAATTAATATTCGCCGTATAAATAATACTGCAATCCAACTCACCGAAAATATAGAACCATATAAGACCGCATCCTCTAATGAATCAAAACAACGAATATTAAATATACGTAAATCAATAATTATTTCAGAATTAAAAAGTTAAGCACTACTCATAATATTCTTGGGGTATGAATTAATTTATATAATCAGTATAAAATTAATTATCCTAAATGTCCCGTTCAATACACAAAGTGTACTGGCACAGAGAGTCGGAACAATAGATGACGCTATTTTTTGTTCTCTGTAACTAAGATAGGCCTATTAAAACTCTGTGCCATAGTCATACCGATGGTATGTCCATTTTTATCTAAACTGTGAATATAAAATTTATATTCTACAAGAACTTAAAATTTGATCTTCTGTGTGTAAGCCGTACTCTACATACCAGATTAAATACCATATAGAATATTGGACTTCCATGATAACAAAGAAATGATATGCATACATTGCTCATAAAGATTCTCATAAAATAGAAAAATAATTTTATTAAAAATAAAATTAAATACTAAAAACATTGTTTTTAGTATACCAACCATATCAATCTCCCACTTATACTCAAAACCATGCTGCCATACATCTGACTCTCATGCCCTCTACATGACTATCAAAAAGTCTTAGTTGGTAAACTCTTTATAAAGGATCTATAACGTTGTCTCCTAATGTAAGCTCTATGTCTGACTAAAAATCTGAGTCTGTGTACCGCAAAGGTACTAGATTGACTGCCTAGTAAACCAACATAAAATCCTTAGTCCTTTTCAGGTACTTGATTATATTCTTTACCACAATCCAATGCTCCTGCCCTAGGTTAGACGGATATCTGCTAACCATGCCAATGGCAAAGAAGCTGTCGGGTTTAGTACGAAGCATTGCATACATGAGTCTTCCTACTGTCGAAGCATAAGGAACTACCTTCATCTTCTCTATCTCATCAGGTGTCTTAGGACACTGATCCTTGGATAGAGTGATTCCATGCCTGAAAGGGAGAAACCCTTTCTTGAAATCATGCATGCTAAAACGAACAAGGATATCATCAATATACTTTGCTTCTGATAAGTCCAACATCCTTTGTTTCCGATCTCGTATAAGCTTAATCCCAAAGATGTGACTGGCATCTCCCAAATTTTTCATATCAAACTGCTCAGATAACTATACTTTAACCGTAGATAATACCCCCACATAGTTTTCAATGAGCAAGATATCGTCTACATAAAGTATTAGGAAGATCACCACGCTTCCGTCACATTTCTTGTACACACAAGACTCATTCGGACTTTGATCAAAACCATAAGACTTAATGGCTTGATCAAACCAAGTGTTCCAAGACCTTGATGCCTGCTTAAGTCCATAAGTGGATCTCTTAAGCTTGCACAACATGTGCTCCTGGCCTTTTGCAATGAATCCGTCTGGTTGTATCATATAAATACACTCGTAAAGATTTTCATTAAAAAAAGCTGTCTTGACATTCATTTGCCAGATTTCGTAATCGAAATGTGCGGGATGGATAAGAGAATCTAGATAGACTTAAACATAGCTACCGGCGAAAAGGTTTCCACATAGTCGATCCCTTCTTTCTAAGTGAACCCTTTAGCAACAAACCTAGCTTTGAAGGTTTCAATATTCCCATCTTCTCCTGTCTTCTTCTTGTAGATCCACTTACATCCAATGGGTTTTATCCCTTCGGGTGGTTCTACAAGTTCCCAGACCTGATTGGAATACATAGATTCTATCTCTGAATTCATAGCCCTTTGCCAAAGATCTGCATCTTTATCTTTTAGTGCTTCATTGTAGTTACAGGAATATATACCGATCAGGTATCCAGTTTTGCCGAGATCTTGTCAAACGACTCTCCCAAGAATATATACCGATCAAGTTGATGAACAACCCTCCCACTACGACAAGGCACTACCTATGTCTGTGTACTAGCAGTAACATACTATGCAAAATCTGACTCCTATGCATCAGCACCCTGTTATTGATTTGCACCAGTCCTGATAATCCTCCCACTACTACGAGGTAATGGAATATCAGTGACTTGTGGTTCCTCTTTTGTTCTACTGGTATTTTCTCTTATTTCTTTTAGAATAATTTTGCTGTTGGGCTTGTGATTCATAATATAATTCTCTTCCAAGAATCGGGCATTGGTGCTAACAATGACCTTCTGATCCTTAGGATTATAAAATAGACCACCCTTCGTTCCCTTGGGATACCCCACAAAAAAATAGACTTTCGTCCTCGGTTCTAACTTACCCATGTTCCCTTTCAGCACATGTGTTGGACACCCCAAATACGAATGTGTTTCAGACTAGGTTTATGCCCGATCCACAATTCTGTAGGAGTAGAAAGTACTAACTTAAAAGGTACCAAGTTCAGAATGTAAGCCATTGTTTCTAAAGCGAGTTCTCAAAATGAATTGGGTAAATTTTAATAACTCATCATGGATCTTACCATTTTCATAAGAGTCATATTCCTTCTTTCTGCTACACCATTCTGCTGCGGAGTGCCAGGTGTAGTCAACTGGGATGTAATCCCCTCTAATGACAAGTAGTCTTTAAACTCTCCAAAGAGGTATTCCCTACCACGGTTGGATCGTAGTGATTTGATACTTTTACCCAGACGCTTCTCTGCCTCTGTCTATAATTCTTTGAATTTCTCAAAGCATTCAGACTTATTGTGCATCAGGTAAATGCATCCATACCTTGAGTAGTTGTGAGACCTGGACCCGTTGTATTTTTTTTTGAGTTATTTATATACATGATGTGTTGCTTTCAGTACATGAACAACCTCGATGCAAGGTTTATGTTTTAAAGTTGTAGAACAGTATGCATAAATGTATTTTACGCTTTTCGGAGTTTGGTTGAGACTCGTTTTGCTTGTGTTTAAGACTAAAAACCAGTTTGATGCAGAAAAACACACTGCCCAGCAGTTCGGTCGACTGAAGGTGTTGGCTCAGTCGATTGAACCGAGATTTTTCAGTTCGATTGACAGAACTAGGGGGTTCGATCGACTGAACAAAAGATATTTTCCGTGTCTATAAATATCCAGTGGGATGAGATATTGGTTTAAACATTTCTCAGCTAAGTTACCCCTTTTCTCTGCCTTCTCTCTAGCTTTGGGGGCTCGAGACTTGGTTTTTTGTTAGATTGTTTACAGATCCTTGCTATCGGGGACGTGGGCTTCGTACCCATCAAGTTAGATTCTCGTTCCGACGAGGTTCGATTTTTGAGGCTTCGAGTTTTGACTCGTCGAGGTAGGATTCTAGACCCTACTGCTGTATAAGGGTGTTATATGTAATTATGTATTTTCATCGGGTAGAAAATACATTAAATGTCATATTTATGTTAAACCTTGGTTTTTCAGGTAAAAAGCATGTTTTTTACTTTTCTTGGTTTATTGCATCCTATGACATGTGGATGTTCGGTTTTAAATGGGTGTTCTTGAAAATGGTGGTTTTGTGAAAAAAATCTCGACAAATCATGTTTTGGAAGTTTGGAGCTAATCATTGGGGTTGAGTCTCACTTTTTAAACGTTTTGTTGAAAACGGAGAAAAATATTTTAAAATGTTTTGTTTGATCTCCACGTTGATGGATGGATCTATATATACCTGTTTAATGTATATTTGTGGAAATATTTTCGTAGTCGAGATACGGGTTGATTTTTGAAATGTTTATCTAGATATGCCGGGATGACGAGTATTTGGCACGAGTTGCCCTTGGTAAAAGTCTGAAAACGTGCACAGAGTTGGTGCTTTGTACCTTCGGATTAATCCCCATAAATTAAGTGGTTGGGTGCTTTGTACCCTCAGATTTGGGGACCGTAAATTAAGCAGTGTCGTTGTGGTGCTCCGTATAGAACTTGCCAGTACCTAACTGGTCCAATGAGGTATAGGGATTGGATAAGGGGTAGGAGTCTATAGTTGTTACCTCTGTCCCCTTGTGACGGAGTCGGTACATAGGATTCATTCTCTTTTCCTCAGTGTGTGATCCGAGTGGAAAAATAACGCTTTGGTTACTATTTTTTTTTACCTGTGAAATGTTATTGTTGCATCGTTTAAATGCTTGGTTTTGTGGATATAAAACCATTTTGGAGTCTTTTGGGAGTCTGATGGGAAAACTTGGCGTTTTATGTCGTAAAACCTTTTTGGGCTTTGTGGTTGAGTTAGCTCCCATTATATGATTGCATATCCTGTTTTACAACTTTATAGTCTGTTTCTATTGGGCTTCGGCTCACGGTGTGAAATTTTCTTGTCAAAATCATTTTCAGGTTTTGAGGATAAGGATCATGAGGAGTTGATCTAGTGATATCTGTTGTGGCGAAAGACTTTACTAGTTTTCTTTTTTGTATGCCTGTTTGAAGGAAGGTTTGTACGCCTTAGGGCGATATATTTATGCTTGCAGAATCTGAATATTTGCTGCCTATGAGAGATGCATGTTGGGTATTCTATTGATTTCAACAGGTAGAATTAACTATATGAAAACTTGGTATCAATGCTCTGGGTTCGAATTCCTAAGAGCCATGGGAAGAGGGTTTATCACCTGGTGATGTTGATTGCGTATGCTTTCTTGCATGTGGTTAAATGTTTTTATAACATGCTAATAGCCTTCTGAGCATACTCGTTTGTGTCTATGTGGGTATGGAGATCGAATTTCAGGATTTATGGGTCTTGCCTTAGGGTGTTTGGAATAACAGATTTGGAAGCCAAGTTAGAACTGCATTTGGCCAATGTGTTTTCTAGCAAGGAATCTAAGTAGATTATCCAAATTGACGCGTTTGTCTTGTTGGTTCTCCTCGGTATGTGAGACGTGTTTACATAATCTTAAGTGGCTATGTGATAGCAGGATTATGTGTTTATGCTACGTACTAACATGTTGTAGGAAAGCTTATCCTGTTATCTTGCTTTATATAGAATTATGTCCACTCGGGGAGGATGGGGACGGGGACGGGGCCATGGCCGAGGTCGAGCATATGTTTAGGTTCTAGACGAGGGAGACGTTCATGCCCCACAGGAACAAGTGGGCGGTGCTGACGTCATGCAGGAGATGCATACCACTATGAGAGTGATGGCTGAGGCATCCAGGGATGGAGTGAGAGCTCTTGAACCAAGAGCCTTTGTGGCAATGAGTGAATTTTGGCGGTTGGATCCTCCGACCTTTTCTGGGGAGGCCAAAGTCACTACTAAGTGGTTCGAAGTGACCACGATGATCTTTGATACTCTTGATATTGAGGAGGATGTTTTGCGCGTGAAATTAGCGTCATTCCAACTGCGAGAGGATGCGAGGGAATGGTGGAAGTTTGCCAAGACCACGGTGGATGACACGTGGGCTGCTTTCACGAGAGTGTTCTTGGAGAAGTATTTCCTGAGATCTTCGAGGGATACATACCTAGAGGAATTCCTCTCCTATGTTCAGGGGAACCTTACTGTGGTCCAGTACGAGGCCAAAATCGCGAATCTGTCACGGTTCGTAGTTGAGATGGTATCTACAGAGGAACTGCATACTAGGAGGTTTGAGAGAGGCCTGTGATCGGCTATCAAGGATAAGGTTACAGCTCTGGGTTTCGAGGTGTACATTGCGCTTGTGGAAGCCGTTATCTGGGTAAAGAACTCATTGGCAGAGAGCCGCAGAGTTAGAGAGTGTAGGGGCTAGCAGAGTGATGGAGGTACACAGTTTTAGAGGCGCAGGAACAAGCGCCGCAGGTCTTCTGGGCCGAGTTCTCAGTTGGTACGTTCATTTTAGCCACAATCGTCTACACCTACACCTTCAGTGGCCTCAACAAGAAGGCCGAAACAGAGAGAGCTGATTTGTTATCGATGCGGACAGCCATGGCATTGTTTAGTTGAGTGCTCATAAAAGGGCCAGATCCAGAGTTCAGCGTCTGTTCAGTCATAGGCGAGAGACCCACCAGTATGCTTTGGGTGTGGTCAGTCCGGGCATATTCGTAGGTATTGTCCCCGAGAAGGGAATGTTTAGAGTGCGACGGGAGTGCTAGCTGCTCCATTTGCACAGAGACGGCAGACTCCTCAGTAACCTAGGGCCCAGACGTCTAGGTTTGCAGAGGGAGGTACCTCAGCACAGTCTGTGAGGCAGCCGACGACTCAGGGATATGGTGGACAGACCAGACCACCGCAGGCCAGGGCTCATGTTCTTGCTGATCACAGTGCTTCCAAAGCACCAGTTGCATCTGATGCTGCAGCTACTCCAGTCCTAATCAGAGGTACTCTTCTGGTCTTTAGAACATGGGCCAGTATCCTCAACGACACAGGAGTATCACATTCTTTTATTTCCTCTGCCTTTGCATCTGTATTGGGGTTACGGAGAGACCCGTTGGGTAGTGCATTGAGCGTAGAGACCCCAGTCAGTGAGAATGTGGTGTTGAGTAGAGTTTAACGATCTTGTGAGTTAGGAGTCGCCGGTCGTTGTTTAGAGTTCGATTTTATCATTCTAAATATGACCACGTTTGATGTCATCCTAGGGATGGACTGGCTGACTACCTACTGTGCCTTTATAGAATGTAAGCGACGGAGTGTGTTGATCAGTATGTCAGAGGGTGACTGCTTCTACTTTGTGGGTGATCGGGATGAGGGCTTAGTGTCTGTGCCAGGTGCCGCACGAGTTCGAGGGTACTTGGGTTTCCTCTTTTCTGTTCTCAGGTTGGATGAGCTGGGTGAGGTTCGAGGGGAGCTACCCCATGTGGTATGTGATTACCCAGATGTCTTTCTTGATGATCTGTTTGAGTTATTGCCAAGCCGAGATGTGGAGATCTCTATTGATCTTGTCCCAGGAGCTGCTCCCATCTCTATGCCATCGTATCGCTTCGCACCGGCTGAGTTGCGAGAACTCAAGATGCAGTTGTAGGAGTTTCTAGACAAAGGCTTTGTGCGATCGAGTATGTCTCCGTGGGGAGCTCCAGCTCTTTTTGCGAAGAAGAAGGATGGATCGTTGAGATTGTGCATAGACTATAGGAAGCTGAAGCATGTAACGGTGAAGAACAAGTATCCTATGCCGAGGATTGATGACCTGTTTGATCAGCTGAAGGAATTAAGCTGTTTCTCGAAGATTGACTTCAGGTCAGGATATCACTAGCTGAGGATTAGGGACGAGGACATAGCGAAGACCGCCTTTCGGACTCGTTATGGTCACTACGAGTTTCTGGTCATGCCATTCAGTTTGACTAACGCCCCTGCAACATTTATGGGTTTGATGAACCGTATCTTCCACCCTTATCTGGACAGTTTTGTGGTCATGTTCATGGATGACATTTTCATCTATTCACCTACGAGGGAGATGCATGAGGAGCATCTGCATGCTGTCCTCCAGCTTCTGAGAGAGCATCGCTTGTACGCGAAGTTCGAGAAGTGCGAGTTTTGGATGTCAGAGGTGAGATTCCATGGACACGTGGTGTCGAAGGATGGGGTATCAGTGGACTCGTCGAAGATTAATGCCGTGATGGATTGGCAGTAACCGAGGAACGTCTTTGAGATCTGTAATTTTCTAGGTCTGGCAGGCTATTATCGGCGTTTCGTGAAGGACTTTTCTAGGTTGGCAGCACCTATGACGCGTCTGACACAGAAGGGAGTTATGTTCATGTGGAATGAGTCCTGTGAGTCAACTTTCTAGGAGCTAAAGAGGAGATTGACCAGTGCGCCAGTGTTGATTATTCCAGAGCGACGTATGGGGTATACAGTGTATTGCGTTGCATCGCACGATGGTTTGGGATGTGTATTGATGCAGAAAGGTAAGGTTGCCTACGGCTCACGACAGCTGAAGACACACAAGAAGAACTACCCTACGCATGATCTGGAGTTAGCAGTCGTGGTCTTTGCCTCGAAGATGTGGCGGCATTATCTATATGGTGAGCACTTCGAGGTTTTCTCTGATCACAAGAGCTTAAAATACTTTTTTTTGCAGAAAAACTTAAATCTTCACCAACGACGATGGATGGAGTTATTGGAAGACTACGACTTTGAATTGCAGTACCACCCGAGAAAGGCAAATGTCGTAGCTGACGCGCTCAGTAGGAGATCTCATGGTTCGTTAGCTTCTGTGGCTATATGAGAATGGGATATGCTTAGAGATGTTGGGGAGTTTGATCTGTGTCTTGGCAAGACAAAGACAGGTGTGACTTTATATTCATTAGCTTCACAGTCCGCATTGGTTGCACGCGTGTTAGAGGCTCAGTGAACCGATCAGGAGGCTTAGATGATACGGGATTGCATTGCCAGTGGAAAGGACACAACAAGATGGGTGGTGAGTTCAGATCAGAGTTTGAGGTTGACAGGGTGACTATTTGTGCCAGAGTCGTGCCGTGCTGGGGAGCTACACGAGTTTCTTCATTCACATCTTGCAGTGCATCTAGGAGGCACGAAGATGTATCATGATTTACGTCGTCAGTTCTGGTGGACGAGGATGAAGAGGGATGTGATTCAGTTCGTTTCACGATGCCTTACTTGTCAACAAGTAAAGGTGGAACACCAGAGACTGGCAAGATTGTGACAGCTGTTACCAATATCTAAGTGGAAGTGGGAGAATGTCATGATGAATTTCGTATCAGGACTTTCTTGATCACCGAAGGGGCACGATGCTGTTTTGGTTGTGGTTGATAGGTTGACAAAGTCTGTGCACTTCCTACCTATTCGAGTGAGAGATCCAGCGGACAAACTGAGCAAATTGTACATCTGAGAGATAGTCTGACTAAATGGAGTACCTGTGGCTATTGTTTCTGATTGAGACCCGCGTTTTACATCGCGATTTTGGCAGAGTCTTCAGGTGGCCTTGGGAACGAGCTTGACTTTCAGTACAACTTTTCACCCACAGACAGATGATCAGTCTGAGAGGACCATCCAGATTTTAGAGGACATGTTGAGAGCATGTGTACTTGATTTTTGGGGTTCTTGGGAGGATCATATATCATTTGAAGAGTTTGCATACAACAACAGCTATCAGTCCAGTATTGGGATGGCACCGTATGAGGCCTTGTATGGTAGGCTGTGTAGATCGCCGGTGTGTTGGACGGATGTGGGAGAGACCACCGTTTTGGGACCAAACTTAGTACGGGAGACGACAGAGAAGATTGTAGTGATTTTTCAATGTCTGGTGATAGCTCAGAGCCACCAGAAGAGTTATGCAGATCAGCGGAGAAGATCGTTGGAGTTTGCAGTAGGGGATCATATGTTTCTGAAGGTCTCGTCACCTAGAGGTTTGATGTGGTTTGGGCGTAGCTGGAAGCTATCACCACGTTTCATTAGACCATTTGAGATCTTGGAAAGGATTGGGATGGTAGCATACCGTCTGGCCTTGCCACCTCAGTTAGCATCTGTGCATAATGTGTTTCACGTTTTTATGCTTCGAAAGTATGAGCCAGATCCGTCACATGTTCTGGATTGGGCCGAGTTGCGAGTTGAAGAGGATATCATGTATGAGGAGTGTCCAGTGCAGATCCTAGATACAAAGGAGCAGGTGTTACTAGGGAGAACAATTGATTACGTCAAGGTTCAGTGGCTTCATCACGGGGTTAAAGAAGCGACTTGGGAGCTTGAGTCTGGGATGCGTGCTAGGTACCCAAACCTGTTTACCTCGTGACTTTGTTGTGAATTTTGGGGGTGTAATTCCATAAGGGGGAGAGTTGTGAGACCCAGACCCGTTGTATTTTTTTTTGAGTTAATTATATACGTGATGTGTTGCTTTTAGTATATGAACAACCTTGATGCATAGTTTATGTTTTAAAGTTGTAGAACAGCATGTATAAATATGTTTTACGCTTTTAAGGATTTGGTTGAGACTCGTTTGGCTTGTGTTTAAGCCAAAAAACCAGTTTGACGCAGAGAAACACATCGCCCAGCAGTTCGGTCGACTGAAGGGGTTGGCTCAGTCAACTGAACTGAGATTTTTCAATTCGGTCGACTGAATTGGGGGGTTCAATTGACTGAAGAGAAGATATTTGTCGTGTCTATAAATGTCCAGTGGGCTGAGATATTTGTTTAAACATTTCTTCTCAGCTAAGTTACCCCTTTTCTCTGTCGTCTCTCCAGCTTTGCGGGCTCGGGGTTTGGTTTTTTGTTAGATTGTTTACAGATCCTTGCTATCGAGGACATGGCTTTGTACCCATCCAGTCAGATTCTCATTTCGACAAGGTTCGATTTTCGAAACTTGAAGTTTTCACTCATCGAGGTAAGATTCTAGACCCTACTACTGTATAAGGGTGTTATATGTAATTATATGTGTTTTCACTGGGTAGAAAATACATTAAATGTCATATTTATGTTAAACCTTGGTTTTTCGAGTAAAAAGAAAGTTTTTTCTTTTCTTGGTTTATTGCATCTTATGAGATGTAGATGTTGGGTTTTCAAAGGGTATTCTTGAAAATGGTGGAAAATGGTGATTTTGTGAAAAAAATCTCGACAAATCATGTTCTGGAAGTTTAGAGCTAATCATTGGGGTTGAGTCTTACTTTTTAAACGTTTTGTTGAAAACAGAGAAAAATATTTTAAAATATTTTGTTTGATCTCCACGTTGATGGATGGATCTATGTATACATTTTTAATGTATATTTGTGGAAATATTTTCGTAGTCGAGCTACGGATTGATTTTTAAAATGTTTATCTAAATGTGCTGGGATGACCAGTATTTGGCACGAGTTGCCCTCGGTAGAAGTCTGGAAACGTGCGCAGAGTATGTGCTTTGTACCTTCGGGTTAATCTCCGTAAATTAAGTGGTTGGGTGCTTTGTACCCTCAAATTTTGGGCCCATAAATTTAGCAGTGTCGTTGTGGTGCTCCGTATAGAACTTGCCATTACCTAACTGGTCCTATGAGGTATAGGAATTGGGTAAGGGACAGGAGTCTATAGTTGTTACCTCTGTACCCTTGTGACGGAGTCGGTACATAGGATTCATTCTCTTTTTCTCGGTGTGTGATCCGAGTGGGAAAATAATGTTTTGGTTACTATTTTTCTTTACCTGTGAAACGTTATTGTTGCATCGTTTAAATGCTTGATTTTGTGGATAGAAAACCATTTTGGAGGCTTTTGGGAATCTAATGGGAAAACTTGGGGTTTTATGTCGTAAAACCTTTTGGGCTTTGTGGTTGAGTTAGCTCCCATTATATGATTGCATATCCTATTTTATGTCGTAAAACCTTATTGGGCTTCGGCTCACGGTGCGGGATTTTCTTGTCAAAACCATTTTCAGGTTATGAGGATGAGAACCATTTTGTATGCCTGTTTGAAGGCAGGTTTGTACGCCTTAGGGCGATATATTTATGCTTGTGGAATCTGAATATTTACTGCCTATGAGATATGCATGTTGGGTATTCTATTGATTTCAACAGGTGGATTTAAATGTATGAAAACTTCTTTTCATAAAACTAGTGTTTAGAGGATTTTCAGGTGACCCGGGGTTTTGGGCCATGACAGTAGTCATCAATGAAACTCGCAAAGTACTCAAAACCACCTCTAGCCTGGATTGTCATAGGACCACACACATCATAATGAACCAGGTCCAACGGTTCTTTAGCTCTGTAGCCTTTGGCCGAAAAGAGCTTTTTGGTCATCTTACCCTCTAAGCAAGATTCACAGACTGAAAGTGCCTCTACTTCCAATGAGCTCAGAAGTACATCTGTTACCAGTCTGTTTATCCTTTTTAGATTAATATGATCTAAGCATAAGTGCCAAAGAACCGTTTGGTTCATTAAAGAATGAAGCTTTCTCTTATATGGTAATATAGATATATTATTCGTTTCAGTTAGTTGCGATATAGGAGAGATTGGAGTAATAATATAAAAATTATCCACTAATGTACCAAAATAGATAACCGGTTTATTATCCTTAATAACTACAGAGTTATTAAAATAAACCAAATATCTGTCTTTAGTCAATCCAAAAATGAAAACTAAGTTTCTTCTAATATCAGGTACATAAAAACAATCTCTCAATATTAAAACCCGATCTCTACCAAAACTGAGAGTGATATCTTCTACTGCAACTGCTGTTATCTTTGTATTATTGTCCATATGCAGGTAAATCTTTCCAGCACTTAGTTGTCGGGATTTTTTGAACCCCTGCAATGAATTGCAGACATAATTAGTGGCTCCCGTAACTACACACCAGGTACCGGTAGATAACACCGCTAAACATGTTTCCACAACCAGTGAACAGAAATTACCATGTTTGTTTTGCCTTCTAAGAAATACTAGGCATAGCTTTTTCCAGTGCTAGATCTGCTTGCAGTTGAAAACATCTGCCTTTTGGTTTTTTCACACCAGTCTGTGGTCCACTAACTACCCTAGAAATCGTGTCTCCCTTTCTGAACCTTTTTCTTCTTCAAGGCTTTCGGCCCAAAGAAAAAACTTTTTTCAAAAATAAACACATTTTCTGGTATTAAAAGAATACCATTTGTAGTTAAAGCTATATCCAAGTTACATTTTCAGTCAACAAAATTCAATCCCGTAAGTTTGTTTTATTTTAGTATTAAAGCCAGTAGGTTGAAAGCTATTTTAATCCTGAGAATCATATAATTAAAATACTGTTAATTATTATGAGCAAAATTTTGAATTCATTTTAATTTGATTCCATTTACTATTTTAAAATTAATTCGCCAGCAGCCTAGTAACCTGAGAATAGCCTGCCACAATTGGTAGATGCCTACTATCCATCATAAGACCAGACAGGCCAATTCTTTTTAATTTTACTATCTAGACAACTGACCATACCAAGTAAAATTAAATAGCTGACATAGTTTCGGTCTAGTATATAATAGCAGTGACTCAGATAAAGAGGATACTATTATATACTACTAAGTGTTAACCATCACCTAATTCCATATCAATCGCTTCGCAATAAATTCTTTAGATGGAGAAGTGATCCACACTAACAATTATCCAAAATTATCCCTAAAGGAGGTTTGTACTAGTGATACCGTAATTAATCTGTCGGATGGGGCGGAAGGCCTTACTGCCAATAGGTAGGGTTTAATTGAATCGCCTACAAACTGGTGATGAAAACCGCGAGATTTATCTGTAAACAAATTTTCTCTCCCACTTAGATTTTTAAAATATTTTTTAGGGGTATAAAAATCCGTTTAATTAAAATAAATTTATTAATTTCGAACGTCACACGATCTGAAAGAATCAAATATCTTTCCGTGTACACGATTTCAAAGATTCTGATTTATCAAACCATCTTTCCGTCTTTAAATGTGTAACAAATAAAATTTAATAAATGCACAATTTTTCCTGTAGCTTTTTAGCTAAGGTAGTGATTAAATGTATTTATTTATTTTATTTTTTGTTTCACATTTTTTGAAAAATAATAATTTATTTCGATTAAATATTTTTTTATTTTATTAATTCAAAAATCGAAATTAATTCCCACGTTTTTCAAAGATATCCGATTAAAAAATCATCTTTTAAACGTGATATTTTGTAAAAAAATAAAATATCTAAAATTTTTCTATTTAAGTAATTAATTAAAAAAAACTTAGTTTTATTTTTCATTACAAAATATTTTAATTAAAATCGAATATTTGAATTAATTAAATTAACAGGATAAATAAAACTTATATATATCAATCACGCAGTTAATAAAAAAATTAAATGCAAGATATATAAAAAAAATATCTCGGTCTTATGATCGAATTGAAACTTTAAAGAGTTTCAGATAATCTTCTAGTCTTTCAGTTGCTGCAGAAAGCTGCTTGTTTTGTACTGATATTTCATACCACACTGAATAATAGCCCAATAACATCAAATCGTTATCAATTCAGGGAACATTGATAACGTCACTTTGATAAATATCTCACTGCAATACAAATCCTGGCAATTCCTAAACCTGAAGAAAATGAGAAGATTGTATATTTTCTGTGTATTGAAACTGTATAATATATGGCCTATTTATAGGCGAACATGGATAAACAATAAAAGAAATACAATAAATATAAGGAATAAAATCAACTCAGAATAAAATCAATCTAATATTCTAACAATCAATCTAATATTCTAACATTTCCCCTCAAACGCGAGATGACGAAGTCAGCTGAAGTTTGGAAATTAGAGCACGGAGGCGACCAGGAGGATGAGATTTTGTGAAAAGGTCGGCAAGTTGATCT
>JAULJZ010162786.1:0-26424 GCA_032270985.1 Heliamphora pulchella
TTAAGCCTACCGAACAAGCTTATTTGACATGTTTATGTGATATAGTTAAAATTACTTGTTTGTCTTTTTAGCAATAAAAAATCATAACCAATCAAATTTTCTCTTTAAAAGTCTCATTCTCTTTCATTTTTCTCGTATTTTGTGCAACTTACTTTGAACTCATATGGTAATTCCTTTTTTGCTTTAAATAATTTTAAGTTAAATGAATATAAATATTGATTTAGTATAATTTTAAAGTGACTTAAAAACTAAAAACTAAAAACTTATTTTACTTAAAGTGGTTTTAAATAATTTTAAATAGATCTTTTTACATAATTTTATATTTCAATATAGACATTGACTCCATTTGAGATAATTGCTTATTTACTTATTCTATTTTACTTATTTTTATCTTTAATATATGTTTTTCATCATGTAATCAACTTATTATACTTTTGGCCTCATTTCATCGAAACGAGTCGAAAAAATAGATTTTTTTAATTAAAATATAAATTTTTTTTAAAAGATACAATGTTAGTCGGGCAACAGATTCGGCCATTATAATTTTGAAGATGCCATATTACTCGGCCAACATGTTCAAAATTTATATTGAAACGAAACGAAAAATCAAAAAAAAAATTCAAAAAATACCAAAATAAATCAATAATTTAAATTTAATGTCAAATCAAAATAAGCCAATAATTCAAATTTAATGTTGCTAATTTTCGTCTTTTGTGAATTTTTACTATCTTTTTATTAATGTATTTATTTACTTTTTGAATTCATCTCATCAAAACAACCAAAAAATAACGAAATAGGCCAATAATTTAAATTTAATGTCAAATCAAAATATGCCAATAATTCAAATTTAATGTTATTTATTTTTATCTTTTGTGAATTTTTATTATTTTTTTATTAAATTTTTTTACTTTTTCGGTTCGTCTCATTAAGATATTTCGAAAAAGTAAAAAAAATTTGTCAAAAAATTTAAAAACAATTTAGGAAAAACAAAAATAATAAATGTCTCTAAAATTTAGCCGAAACAAGATATTTGCTTGATAGATCTCAATGAGCATGTTTTAAAAATATTCTTATTGCAATAAGACATATGCGTAACAAAGTTAGGTAAATTTTTTGACGACATGGCATCTTCAAAATTACAATGGCCGAATTTGTTGCCCGAGTAACATGGCATCTTAAATTTTGTTTTAATATTTTAATTAAAAAAAATTATTTTTTTGGTTTGTCTCAATAAAAAAAATTCAAAAATATAATAATTTAACTAGATAATGAAAAAAAATTTATTAAAAAAAAAATAAGTAACATAAAATAAATAAATAAGTAATTATCTCAAATGGGGCCAAATTCTATATCGAAATACAAAATTATGTGAAAAGATCTATTCAAAATTATTTAAAACCAGTTTAAGTAACTTAATTTTTAGTTTTTAAATAACTTTAAAATTATACTAAAATAATATTTTTATTTATTTAACATAAAATTATTTAAAACAAAAAGTGTACCATATGAGTTTAAAGTGAGTTACACAAAATACTAGAAAATTGGTGGAGAATAATACTTTCAAAGAGGAAATTTGACCAATTATACTTTTCTCTTCCTAAAGGGATAAATATGTAATTTCAGTTATACCGCATATCACTTATTCCATAGGCCTAAATAGCATTTTTCATAACTGAATAAAGTTCTATTTTCTTATTTCTTTTTCGTTTTTCTCTGTTCTCGGCAACTAAACGGACCATAAATAGGCCTATTTGGGCTAACTTTTAAGCCATTTTTTTGGTAAAAAAATCATCTTTTAAATTGTATTATTTGGTTTTTTAATAAAAAAACTAACTAATTTTTTTTCTATCTCTTAATTTAATGAAAAAATGCAATAAATATTTTAAACACTTTAATTTTTTTTCAAACAAAGTTATTATGATTCATGTACATAAAAAGTTAATCGTATTCACAAAAATATAAAAAAAATTATGCTAATATCCCAAGCACTATAACTTAAAAATTAAAAATAAAGACATTTTAGACATTTCAATGAGAAACAAAAAAAAACAAAAAAACTACTATAAAAAATTATTACAAACACTCTCATTTTTTTACTTCTTTTTTTAAAAAAAAATAATTAAAACTCTTAAATGTTAAGCTTAAAACCTATCTAAAATAAAAAAAGTCCATGTAGCCAGAAAAAGTACTTAGAATTTTATTTCGAAAGTAATTTGTATGGTATAAATTCATATTTAATAAGATATAAAACACACTCTATGTAAATATTAACTATTTATTATTTTAAATTCTGAATAATTTTTTGAGTAACTTTTTTGAATTCACCGAAACAAGCACTTAGAACAAGAGAAGGTAAAATGGCAGACGGAGAGAAATGGCAGAGAGAGAGAGAGATGTACTTGAAACTTTGAGGCCATTTCTGAGAATAGAAAGCCGAAGGAGAACGAGATCTTAATCTTGGAGTACCTTCCTCACCGCCAACCTCTTCGTCGCTGCTACCACCGCTGCCGCCATCACCGATCTTTTTGTCTTCTATGTCATCGTCTTCGGCACTGTCCATGAAAAACTGATTTTCTCTCTCCGCCATTACACTGCCTCCAGAGTTCAGTCTTCAATCAACACAAATACACTGCTTATTTATATACCTTTGGAAATGTATGTGTACGCATAGATGGAAGGAGGCGGACCGCATACCCAAGATTTTTAAAAAAATTATTATTATGGTAGTATTATTTTATTTTTAAAAAATTTATTATTATAGTAATATTAATTTAAAATATTTCATAATTATATAAATTTGCTATTTTAAATTTTTTTTTAAAATTTTAATAAATATTTTTTAAAAATTTATAAAAATAATTTGACCCTTCTAAATTAAAATCTTGTATTTCTCCCTCTATATATATATATATATATATATATATATATGTATATAGACAGAGAAAGAGATTGAGAGAAATGAAATAACAGACAAAGTTCCAACCGAATAGGAGAACAAACTAGTTCCAACCGGGGGAGAACGAACTGGAGGCCGGAAGACCTTTATCAAGATTTCTCATAGGATAATGTATATATATATTTTTTTGATATCTCAAAATCTTCAGATCAGTTTGCTGGTACCTCGAGTCGTTGATTAATTATTTAGAGACCAATTGCAGATCCCAATTAAAATCATATCTCAGAATATTTGAATCTGTTTACGAGCACCTTAACTAATTTTTGAATGACCAAACTTATCGGGCATTTGCGGGGTCCTAATTAAAGTATTATCTTATGATGTTTGAGTCAGTTTACGAGCATCTTATTTACAAGCATCTGGATTAATCTGTGGGAGACCAATCTCACCAACCACTTGTGGGGTTCATATTAAAGTCATATTTCAAGATGTTCGGACCAGTTCACGAGTATCTCGACTAATCTATGGAACATCAATTTCACCGGTCACTTACAGGATCCCAATTCAAGCCATATCTCGATCCCACCCGTCACTTACAGGGTCCCAATTAAAGTCATATGTTAGGATATTCAGATTAATTTACGAGCATCTCGACTAATATGTGAGAGACTAATCTCATCAGCCACTTGCGGGGTCCCAATTAAAGTCATATCTCATTATATTCGGACCAGTTTACGAGCACTTCAATTAATCTCTTGGGGACAAAGGATGTTCGGGCCAGTTTATGAGTATCTCGACTAATTTTTAGAAAACTAATCTACCGGCCACTTACAAGTTTCAATTAAAATCGAGACAGAATTTCGTATGAATTAATTTTAAAAAATTAATAGCGCCAATAAAATCTTAAACATAAAATTTTACAAAAAAAAAGGAAAATCCCAAAAATTTCAAGCCTTATCAATGGATAAGGCCAACTAATCAGTGGATAACGTTTGGCTTGGCTACAACGTTGGATGCGTGTATGAGTTAGAATTTAAAGACAATATTATTATGAATATTTTTGAATCACCATGAACATTTCAGAAATCTGAAATATTGGTAGTGTTTAAGTTAATTATTTATAGATTGTGTTTAATGGAAAATTATTATTGTTGTAGTATTTTCGGGCCGGTTTTGAAAATTTTGGAGGTTTAAAACGAGTTTGAAATATAAAGTCCTAATAAATATTAAGATAAATTTGAAATTTAATTATAAGAATTTCAGGAGATTAAATATGTTTGTAGTTTTGTTTTAATAAAATTAAATTTACAAAAAAAATTAAATACAACATAATATCACTAATATATTAAGCTTTTAACCTATATACTATAAGTTTTTTAACAATAAGATATTTTTTATTTAATATTTTGTGTCTGACTACAATTGATAAAATAAAAATTAACACTTTAAAATTAGAAAGTTATGGATTAAGTATATTTTGATCATAACTTTTAATTTTTTAGATTCTATTCGATTATTTAGCATTTTAAATAATTAAAATTCTCGATGGCTTAAAATGACAAAACAAATTGTTACAACTTAAAAAGATAAACTGAAAAAAAGCAGAAGGACTTGAACTTAATGTTTGGCCTAACTTTTTGTAGGCTTTTGGCTTTTTTCATTGAAAAGTACATATAAAAAGATGTGAAGAAAAATAATTAATTAAAATAGAAGACCAAACAAAAAACTTTTTTTTAACATATTTATATTGAATTAAATCTGAATGGGACTTAAATTTTAACAAAAAATCAATGCCCAAGGCGACGGCTTTGCTCGCTCACCCCATAGCCGGGTTTGTTGCCTATGTGGTATTTTTGATAAATAAAAATATACGATATATATTAAGTGGGTCCCCTCATCTTTTACCTACACAATAAATGTGGGCTCACATTGTTCTATGTAGAGTGTTTTCTACTAATTGAATATGACCACCACATAAGCAATGCCACATTGTGCCCTGGGACTACTACTGAATGGTTAAAAAATTAATAGTTTAACGTTATTAAAATTAATAGTTTTTAAATTATAATTTGTAAAAGAAGTTGTGAGTATTTAAAAGATATGATAGTTTGTAGTTGAAACTAGTTATTTATGAAAGAAAAAATAATTATAACTTGTTGCTATAGGTATTTAGAAAAATTATAATTTATAACAAAAAATTAGTAGTAAAAAATTAAAAACTACTCTCAGTAGCTTAGCCAAACACCATCATCAATTATAATTAAAAAAATAATAGATATAATTTGTAGTAAAAATTGTGATTGTATGAAGCTAGCTTGTAACTGAATTAGTTATTTATAAGAAAAAAATAATTATATATTGTAGTAATAGTTATGAGTATGTAAAAAAATAATAATTTATTCTTAAAATTAATAATAAATAATTAAAAATTTTATTTTCTAAGCAATGCAAAACACCACCATTGTTTGAAACAAAAACTCAATAAATATATAATGTATGTTAAATCTTATAAATTATTATATACATTTATAAGTATAGATTAAGGCCATACATACTTGTAGGTGGTTGGGGTGAATTTTTTTTTTCTTTTAGATATTAGATATTATAAGCTATAATTGTGACCAAAAAAATAAGCACAACTATAATAAGCTCTACATCAAGTGTTAGTGGAACTCATCGTACGCTAATTTATATGGTGAAATATGCATAATTCGTAAACAAATTCTTGTTTGGAATGAATTTTTTTTATTAAAAGATTTAATGTTTTTTTTTACCTTAAAGTTTATTTGGCGTGGGTTTTTGGATTTATTACTTTTGATAAAAGAGTTGAATTTTGTTGTTAAATGCATTATTGTTATTTATGTAATAAAATTTAAATATGAATATTTGAATATTCCTTTGGAAACAAAAATAGATAAACTTTTTATAATAACAAATGGTACAATTTAAAAGTAAACTTTTAAAAAAATAATATTATTAGATAACTTAAAAATTTTGACTTTTACAATATTTAGTTTTTTTTTTAAAAGATTATTAGAATGGTCAGAATAATCTGTTTAGCTTTTTCTTTTCTTTTCTTTTCTTTTTTTTTTTTACTTTTTGCTAAAATATCTAAGCCTTATTTGGAATGACTACAAAACTTTACTTCTAAAATGTTTAGTTTTTTAGGAAAAATAAATAAAATTGATTGTGTGGGATAAATTGTTGAGCTAATTGTAATTGGGTCCTACTTTTAGAAATATTTTATAGAATAGTCTCATTCATTAGATCGCTTTTCTATTAGATCATATTTTAAAATTTTCAAATTTTAAAAGCCTATTATACCCTTGATCATAATAAATATACAGTTTAATTATTTCCATAAATATACAGTTCAGTTATTTTCCATAAAAGACATTGGATCAGTCCATTATGAGACATTCTCAGAATCAATTTATTTTGATTCTTTCTTCTTTTGAGTAAATTTCAAGATTACATTCCTTCAAATTATCAGGATTTCAAATTTGAATTGTCAGTAGATTTGCTGCTCCTTGATGAGAAGAAGATCATTACTATGAACAATTGAAGAACAATCCATTTTGAGAGCATTTACAGAGCAAGAACACCACCATGTCTGACCTATTTTGTTCACAGTGTGAATATTATCATTTTCACAGAAACAACACACAGAAGCGTCCCAGTGTGAATATTTTCATTTTCACAGAAGCAACACACAGAAGCTCACTCTAGCGTAAGCTGCGGTGGTGAAGACGACACACATGGTTGCTTCAAAGATCGAGAGGCGAGCGTGACGGCGATGGCGAGAGGCAACGACGACTGCGAGTGCGAGAGGCAACCACGACAGCGAGGGCGAAAGGCGACAACGACTGCGAGTGCGAGAGGCGACGACGACAGCGAGTTAGACGGCAAGGGTGGCAGCATTGATGCCTCTGCTAGTAGAAACGAGAGATGGTCATGCACCTGATGTGAGATGGCGGTGGCCGGTGATAATACCAGTGGGATCGCCAGAAGTGGTGGCGCACTAGAACGACAGCGGTTGGTCGGGTCGGTAGTAGCGGGTGACGTCGCGCAGTGTGGGAATCATTATGACAAACAAGTTAAAATGAGAATATTACTATTTTGTTATCGCCTAATGAGAAGCAATTGAGAAACAGAGGTAAAGTGAAAATCTTATTTGGGAATAGGATTGCGCTGAAAATAAATTTTAGAATGAGACTTATGTATAAGTAACTTATAAAAATAGGACTTGGGTGAAAAATTTCCTAAATTTAAATTGTTTAGGGTAGCTCTTTTTTTTTGCTATATGTTAAAATGTTTAAAAAAATTACTTCTTAAAGTTATAGTATTCGGAATATTGATAAGGCTTTTTTTATTTTGAAAAATAGAATTAATTTTTTAATTGGGGTATTATAACCATTTTACTCAAAAAAGATTGAAGCGTTTGGAATGCATGTAAAGTTTTTTTTTTTTGAAAAAATCTCTAAATAAAAACGTTAGTGAGTTTTTAAAGATGTCAAGCACTATAACTTAAAAACTATTTCTTATTTACAAAAAATAGCTTTTTAGAAATGCCAAATAGGGCTAACATGCCCTTACTTTTTGCTTTGAAGCTATAGCCCCACTTAGGATAATTAATTATTTTATTTTGTTTATTTATTTTCTTCTTTAATGAAGTTTTTAATTATTTAGTTAAAACATTATATTTTTTGAATCCCCTCACCGAATTGAGTTCAAAAATTAGTTTTTTTTATTAAAATACAAAAAAAGCTTAGAAAAGCCGAAAGTAAATTAAAATAAGCCAATAAGTAAAATTTTATGTTATTTATTTCTTTTAGTGATTTTTTTTAATTTTTTAATCAAATTTTTTTACTTTATCAATTCATTTCATTAAGACAATTCAAAAAAGTAAAAAAAATTATCAAAAAATTTAAAAATTAAAAAAAAACAAAAATAAGCAAAATTATGAGATTTAGCCCAAAGAGCCTATAATGTTTATATATTGGCACAATATTTTTTATTTTTTAATAATAGACTTGAATTTTTAATTGAAATACTATAGTTATTTCACTCAAACAAATTTAGATTAATTGGGATGTTTATAGTCTTTTTCTTCTTAGAAATAGAAGCAAAAAAATTTGTAAACTTTTTGGAGATACAAGTACACTTTAGTTTGGGGGTGTTTAATTGGTAATGCTAATGCCAATGTTTTTTAGCTTTTTACTACTTATTTTAGTCATAAGTTGTAATGTATTCCAAACACCAATAAGTTTTATTATAAATTATAATTATTTTTTCTTCTATTTCAGTTATAAATTATAATTTTTACTAAATACTTACAGCTTCTGCTATAAATTATAATTTATAAGTTACTAATTTTAGTAATACCAAACACCACATTTAAATGCTTGCTTTTTTAAAGAAAAAAAAGCTTTTTAAAAAATTCTCAATAAGACAATATTTTTTTGTTGGACACAATATAACAGTGAGAGTCCATAATTAATAGGAGTGTGATTCCTTAATTATATCATGACCCATAAATAGGTAGCATCTTATCTTTTAAATGTCTAGTTGCAAGAATCCTTCCACAATATGCTGTCTTGGGCTTGTCCCTATCCATCTATATTATAAAATATAATATTTATGATGTGATAGTTATTTATATGACATATTTAAATATTAAAATTTATTTAATTTAATGGTTAAACTATTATTTATATTTTTTCTTGCTTTTATTTTTTTTTATCTCTTTTTTCTCTCACTAATCAACTATATCATCTCTTTTCATTTTAAATCTATTTTTTTTTATCTTTATTTTAAATTTAACTTTTTTTTCTCTCATTAAAAAATATCAAGAGTCAAAGTATGAAAAATATACTTAAAACATATATACATATAGACATAGCTAAAGAAATATAGTTAGTTTTATACATTTTAATTTTGGTTTACATAGTTGATCAATTTTTTTTATTTGATTTAGTTATATTTCTGTTGTTGTTTATAGTTGAGATTAAGGAACTAATTGACAACTAATTTAAAAGTTAGTATTTTTATTTTTTTTACATTTTTAGTCAAAAAATTAAATTGAGTTGAAAGTAGGATGTTTAGCAATTTATCTTTTAAGTTAACTTTTTTTAAGTTAGTTGTTTGGATAAAAAATTTTTTTTTTACTTTTTTTAAAGTTGACAATTTTATTCTTTTATATATTTAATATTAACAATTATATGTAATTAGTAGTGATAATAAATAAATTATGAATAATAAGTATTATTGTCAATCATGGGCTAAGAGTAAAACTAATAAAATTATATTTTAATACATTATTACTCTAAATAATTAAAAAATTATTTATTATTTAAAATTATTTTTATAATAAAACTATGCTTAAAGTGCCTATATGGAATGGGTAATTGCTAATCCACTTGAAAGGGTAACGGGTTGGCAGTTGGCAAACACATCTGCCTTGTTTGGGCAAAATTATAGAAATTTTTTTATTTCTTTTGAATTTTCTTTTTTTATTTTTTAGCTAAAAAAAATTTATTTTTCTGAATTGCCTCAATAAGATAAATCAAAAAGGTGAATTTTTTATCAAAAGATAAAAAAAAGATCACTAAAGATATAAATAAATAACATAAAATTTGATTCATTGGCTTATTTTAGCATATTTTTTTGTCTTTTTTAAATATTTTTGTATTTTAATAAAACATTATTTTTTCTACTTGTTTTGATAAAATGAGTTGAGAAATATAATAATTTGACTAAATAAATAAAAAAATCACTAATATAAAAATAAACAAAATAAAATAAATAAATAAACAATTACTTCAAACGGCACAAGGTATTTATTTTGATGCATATTCGTAAAAATATTCACATATTTGGTTATTAGTTTTAAGTCGGCTTAAAGTGGCTTTTTTAGCATTTGGCTTAAATCTCAAAAAGTCAAAAAGTTTCGTTTTTCAATCCTCAGCTTTTAACTTATTTTTTTTAAGTTTTTTACTTTTTTTTTTTATAATAATTTCTAATTTTATCATTTTACAATTTCTAATAATTCTCGTTTTTCAATCCCTAACTTTTATCTTTTTTAGAATTTTATATTGAACTTATTTGGCTTTTTTAGTGGCGTCAAAGTCACTATTTTTTCAGTCAAACGAATTTTTTTGACATTTTTATTTAAAATAATTTAAAATAAAAAAAATCAACTTAAAAGCTAAATTGGCAAAGTAATACATGTATAAATATTTTAATGCATAGGGACTTGTGAAGGCAATAAAGAAATTGTAGTCCGTAAAAAGAGCACGTCAATGACGGATCCATGTAAGGCCCTCAACTTTTTATATTTATACTTTTATTATTTTAAATTTCTAAATAAAATCTTTGCAATTAATATCTTTAAAATATCAAATTTTGAAGACAACCAATCATGTTTGTGTAATTTAGTCCTTGTTTGGCAATTGACTTAAAGTCAACTTTTTGTCTCATTGCTTAAAAGTTTAAAAAGTCAAAAAGTACTATTTTTGAAATCAAAGGCTTTTAGCTTTTTTTTCTTTTTACATAATATTTTTTATATTTTTTAAAAATATCATAACTTTTATTAAATACATCTATTTTTTTTATAAAAAATATATTTTTAAATTTATTCTTCAAAATCTACGAAACAAGATCTATATTGAATATAAAATTATCTAAAAATACATTTTAAAAAATTATAACAACTCTAAGCAATGCTTTTTCTCTTTTGGTTTAAAGTTACTTTAAGGTTTTGGCTTAAAAGCCATCCATATTCCAACCAAACGAGTTTTTTGACTTTTTAACTTAAAGTTACTTAAAGTAAAAAACCAACTTAAAAGCCGGTGGCCAAACAAACTCTTAATTTGATATATGTAATTTATGTGTTGAATTTTCTAATTATGTTAAAATTAAAATCTTTAATTTCCTGTTATTTCTTTTACTAAAATTAAGATTTTTGATTTATTCTAACCAAACTGCTAGAAAATATAAAATTTCAATAATTTGCTCTATTTTGATTTTTGAATTTATGATTTTGCTTAAACAACCATGGAGAAATACCTTTAAGAAAAATCACAATTAAAAATTTCATATTCAAAGAAAATGAAAATTAATTCTTAAAATTTAATAATAATTACAATTAAAAATATTTTATCTAAAGCTAAATATGACAATTAGTTCTAAAAAATCTAACTTTAAACTCGGTATTTATATATTTTTTAGTTTAAACCAAATAAATAAAAATCTCAGTTAATTAAACTATACCTTTTAGTTGTCAGTATAAAAATGAAAGGTGACTTTTTATTATTGACTTTTTAAAAATTTAAAACAAAATAATTAAAAATTGACCTTTAGCTCTAGCGAAACAAAGGCAAAGTCAAGTAAAAAAAAAATGTCCCATGTGAGTTTTTTTCGTCTTTAGTGAGCTTTTATAAATTTTTTTCAAAATGATTATACTTTAAAATTTATTTTATTGTGATGAATCGAGAAAGTAAAAAAATTAGTTCAAAAAATTTTAAAAATTCATAAAAGACGAAAAAAAACTATTTATTTATTTATTTATTTATTTATTTATTTATTTATTTTACATTGATATGCTTTGGTTCTTGAAGCTCTATGGCTACATTTCATTCAATACAAATGTGAAAAATTAATTTGTAAATAGAAATATTTACCTAGGATTTAGTGGTGCTGAAAGAAAATACAATAAGATCTTAAAAATTGTATGAATTTATCTCAATAAATTTTTTTTGTCTTTTTATTTTTTTCGTTTAATATTAATTTAATGAAACTTCAAACATTGTAATTCAATTCATCATGTGTAAAATATAGTATGTTATTAAATGTAATAAATATTAAATTTTTATTTTTATTTTATAATAAGATAAAACTCACACGTGTTTGTGTGAGTTTTATTTTTGTGAAAGCACAAATTAAAAAATAATTATTTTTAGTAATTTTTCTAGCCTTAGTTTAAATGGGCATATTTTTAAAATTTTTATCGTTATAAGAATTTTGAAAAAATAATAAAATTATTAAAAAATTATTAAAATATAAAAGAATTTCTTGATATCAATTATTTATAGAAATTGTATTAAAAATACTATTCCAAACCAAAGTTGACTGTTGAGAAGTGAGAGAGACTCATTGAAAATGAGCAACTTTTCTAAAAAGACGTGTTTTGGCTTTATTATTATTATTATTATTTTAATAAAACAAATCATATGACGAGTTGTCTATTGAGTGTCAATTCTAAGAATTGTTATATCCAAAAATAAAATGTAATGAAATTGGATTTTTTATTTAGATATCATTTGACAATTTAGTTTAAATTAAGTTTTTTGCACAATGGATGTAAAAAAGTAGGCTATTATCTCGGCAATTATGAGCCAAGCTAATATTTGCAGCGAATTCTCTTATTAAATAATTTGCATTACGATAGAAACTCCTAATTCTTTAATAAATTGTAAGGAATTGGTCCTTTTTAATTTGTAAAAATTAATTAAATTTTCTTATGATATAATTGGTGAAAAATAGTTAAGTGTTTAATTGTGTGAAAAAATTAAAATTTAATTATGATAATAATTGTTGGTGATTATTATATGCTTATTAATGCATGAAAATAATTATGTGGGTTGTTTGGTTGAGTATTGAGGCATTGAATTAACATCTAAATTACATATGTTTTCTTTTCTTAGTATATCTTCCAATGAGAAACCGATCGATCGGTCTTGGGACCTGTGAAATTCGATTTTGTTTTATTTTCGTAATGTTTATATATGTGTTGGCTATTGTTTTAATCTTTATAGAATAACATGTTTCTATATGTTTTATGCATGTTCGAATTTAAAAATACATGTTGGGTTGAATTCCGGAGCCATTGAACATTGTGGAGCAAAATTGGAAAACTTAGTTAGGGAGACCGCTCGAGCAGTCTGTCTGCGTGGGCCCTATAAATATCAATTTTTGGTTAGATATTTTGGGAGATGAGACTTGTTAGCTAAGTTTCATTTCTTTTCCACAAAACTTCCATCTTCTCTCTAACTTTTTGGTGGATTCAGGCTTGATTTTTTGCGATCGAATAGCGAATCCTTGTTATCCTTGCCGAGCGTTTAGCGTTCATCCGGACGAAAATCTCGTTTTGACGATGTTCATTTTTCATTGGAGTTTAGGACGTCGAGTTTTTAACTCAACGAGCTAGGATCCTAAACTCTCATGTCTTAAAGGAGTGTTACGTGAAATTTTATCTGTTTTTATCATTTTAAAATGCATGAATGGTTGATCTATGTGCTTAAACTATGTTTGGTTAGATGAAAAAGTTTATAAAGTGTTTTCTTGATTTATTTCGAAGATGGTAGACGTACGTGTATCCGAGGTTTTAAAAAATGCGAGTTTTAGAAAAACGTAGAGATTTATGCATATGTTTGCGAAAACCTAATCGTGAAGGTGTAGAGTTAACTTGTGGGGTTGAGTCTCGTTTTAATGATAGTTGGTCTCCATGGTTGGATGGATGATGTTGCTCTGCGTATTTGATATTTGTACATTGCTGTGTGCGTGCAAACTTTGATTAACTTATGCATTAGTTGGGACGAATATTGGTCACTCGGTGAAAACCCGTAAAAAAATACATAATGAAGGGCGGTTATTGGTCCTACAATGAAAACCCGTCAAGAAGCATGAGTCGCATGTGAACCATTGTGGTGGTGTAAAACTATTAAAGGTGACGTGCTGTTTATGTTTTGATAAACTGTCGAGCGTTATGGAGTTCATATGAAAACTTGTGACTTTGAGAAGTAAAATTATTTTTTTTAGGCTCGTGTGAGTCGGGATATTCATATTATTCTGTTAGCATGCTTTGTTTTTATTCATGTTAATCTGTTTCTTATTGAAAACATTTTTCAAGTGCTTATAATCACGCAAGACAATCTAGAGGAGCCAGTGGTGGCGGAGGATCTTGCTTAGATTTCTTTTTATTTTTCGATCATGTATTGATTTAAATGTTTTGGGTTTAGAAAACTAGTGTTGTAAACCTTGTTGCGATTATATAAATGTATGTATGTTTTATGATCTTGAGAGTGAGACCTTGAGTTGGTTGTTGTTTTTCGTTTTCGTTTAGTTTTATCCCTTATATAATGTTTATGCCTCGAGGGAGGGTTTTGGGGCCTCGTTTTGGTGGGCTTCCTTTAGTATGGTATGCCTTGTGAGGTTTTAAAAATGTTGGAAGTGGTTAACTATTGGGGAGGAAAAGTTATATTTTGAAAAGTTGGTCCAGAGCCAGACCGCTCGACGGACCGCTTAAGTGGTCTATCGAGCGGTCAAAACAAACTCTTTGTTGTTTTGCAGACGGTAAGAAAAATAGTGTCCTAGTAGGGACCACTCGAGCGGTCTTTTAACCGATCGAGTGGTCTGAAAAGATTTTAAAAATTTTTGTTGTTCTTTTTAAAGCCTGGCTCTTGGGGACCATGACCTTGGTCTTTGGAGCTACTCTTTTACAATAAATAAACCCTCGGTTATGCGTTTTATAAAGATTTTAACTTCGTTTATTCGTTATGATCTTTGACCCGTTTAAGTTTAGGAGGTTTTGTTGGATCGTGGTATCCTAAAATGGTTGTTTCGTGGGCTTTCACGTGACTTAGGTTTTGGGGCATGACAAATTAGTATCAGAACTCTGGATTCGAATACCTAAGAGCCGTGAGAAGAGGTTGCATCACCTTGTGAGGATGGTTGCGTGTGCTTGATTGCATGTATTTAAAAATTTTAATAACATAAGTAATATAACATGTTGAGTATGTAAATGCCGTGTATACATGAGTATGGGGATTGGACCTTATGATTGACAGGTTTTGCCTTCGGGTGTTTGGATTAACAGACTTGAAAGTTAAGTTAGAAACGCGTTTGACCAACTTATTTTCTAGTAAGGAATCTAAGTAGGTTTCCCAAATGGACGCGTCACTCTTACCAATTGTCCTCGGTATGTTAGATGTGTTTATATGATCTCGAATGGTTATGTGTTAACATGATTATGTGTTTTAAGTTGGTCATAACATGGTGAATGAAATCTTATATTGTTATATCCTATATTCCTTTCATATAAAAGTGATGTTTGCGCGGAGAGGACGAGGCCGTGGCCGTGGTTTAGGCCAAGGAAACATGCCAATCCCTGATATTAGGGATGCAAATGCTCTCCAATGACCGATAGACAGGATAGACTTGCTGCGTGAGATGGTAGGCTCCATCCGTTAGCTAGCCGAGACTGCTAGGGGGAGAGAGAGAGTGCTCGAGTCGAGGGTGACTGTTGCAATGCAAGAGTTTCGACATCTTGCCCCTCCTACCTTCGTTGGGGTTCTCGATCCCACGGTAGCTACAGAATGGTTGGAGCTTGTGACACAAATTCTGGATACACTGCAGATAGTTGAGAAAGATTTGAGGGTTACTTTTGCCGCATTCCAGCTGAGAGGTGACGCCCATGAGTGATGAAAATTTGCTAGAATTACCGTAAATGGTACGTGGGCAGTTTTTACGAGGACATTTTTGGAGAAATATTTTCCCGAGTCCTCAAGGGATGTCTATCGAGAGGAGTTCTATTCTCTCACTCATGGAACGATGAGTATCGTGCAGTACGAGGCCAAGCTTACCAGTTTATCCCGTTTTACACAGAAAATTGTGGCTACTGATGAGCTACGTTCGAGGAGGTTTGAAAGGGGCTTAAGGCCTGTGATTACGGAGCATGTGGCAAGATTGAGGCTGCGTGTTTTTACAGAATTGGTGGAGTCTGCATCTATTATCGAGAACACTTTGAATGTGACTCGTAAACCCAGGGAGGTCAGGACATCGCACGGTGGAGTAGAGACACAGTTAGATGGGCGCTTCAACGAGAGGCAAACGTCATTTGGCCCTGGTTCTCATCCATCTGGATCACAGCAGCAATTTTTTGCACCAACACCATCAGTGGCTTCATGTAGGAAGCCAGAGCATACGGAGCTCATCTGCTACCGATGCAGGCAGACATGGCATCGTATGATGGATTACCCACAGCCGAGATAGTCCTAGAGTTTAGCACCAGTTTAGCCGCAGGAGGGAGAGCTACCAGTCTATTCGGGGTGTTGCTAGTCAGGCACTTTCGTAGGAACTACCCTCAGGGAGGCGGTGTACCGAGCACGGCAGGCGCACCAATTGTTCTGCCCGCGCAAGGTCAACAAATTCATCGACAGCAGCAGCCTGCAGTTCAGACTTCTTGGGTTACAGATGAGGGTGCCTCAACATAGTCAGTGCGACAGTCGACAGTTCAGGGCTATGGTGAACATACTAGGGCACCGCAAGGCAGAGTGTATACCCTTACAGATCCTAGTCCTTCCAAGGCACCGATCGTTCCTGATACTGCTGTTACCACTTCAGTGATCAGAGGCACTCTCTTGGTGTACAGATCATGAGCCAGTGTTCTTATCGGCACGGGAGCATCACATTCTTTCATTTCATCTCCTTTTGCATCTGCTTTGGATGTGGAGATGGACTCATTAATTGGGTAATTCGCTGTGTCTAGAGACCTCGATCGGTGAGAATGTGGTGTTGAGATGAGTTTGTAGATCTTGTGAGTTAGAGGTCGCCGGCCGCTGTTTAGAGTTTGATTTTATCATTCTAGACATGACTACATTTGATATCATCCTAGGGATAGATTGATTGACCACCAATCGTGCATATATCGATTGCGATCGATGAAAGGTATCGATTTGTACACCTGAGTGTGATTGTTTTTATTTCGTGGGTGATTGGGACAATGGTTTGGTGTCCATGCCCGGTGTTTTGCAAAATCGAGAAAATCTTAGTTTTCTCCTTTCTGCTCTCATATTGGATGAGACTATTGGGGTTCAGGGAGAGTTTTCCCATGTGGTTTGTGACTATCTAGATGTCTTCCAAGGTGATCTATTCGAGTTGCCACCGAGTTGTGAGATAGAATTTTCTATCGATTTTGTTCTGGGAGCCGCTCCTATTTCGATGCCATCTTATCATTTTGCACCGGCTGAGTTATGAGAGCTCAAGTTACAGCTTCAGGAGTTGCTTGGTAACGAATTTGTACGTCCGAGTACGTCGTTGTGGGAAGCTCTGGCTTTATTTTCTAAAAAGAAGGATGGGACCTTGAGGATGTGTATTGACTACCGAAAGTTGAACTAGGTCACGGTTGAAACAAGTATCATGTACCGAGGATTGATGATTTGTTTAATCAACTAAAGGGTTCGAATTGCTTTTCAAAAATTGACTTGAGGTAGGGATAACACCAGTTGTGGATTAGGAAAGAGGACATAGCGAAGACTACCTTTTGGACTCGTTATGGTTACTAAGAGTTTTTAGTTATGCCATTCGATTTGACGAATACTTCTGCGATGTTCTTGAACTTGATGAACTACATATTCCACATGTATTTTGACAGTTTTGTGGTTGTGTTTATAAATGATGTTCTTATCTACTCGCCTTCGAGGGAGGCACATGAAGAGCATCTCTGCATTACATTACAGCTTTTGAGGAAGCATCAATTGTATGCAAAGTATGAGAAGTGTGAATTCTATATATCAGAAGTAAAGTTTATTGGGCACGTGGTGCCAGGTGATTGAGTGTTTGTGGATTCATCGAAGATAGACACATTAATAAGTTGGAAACGACCGAAGAATGTGTTTAAGATTCGCAGTTTTCTGTGTTTAGCAGGCTACTATCGGGGATTTGTGAAGGATTTCTCTAGACTTATCGCGCCGATGACTCACCTTGCACAGAAGGGAGTCAAGTTTACTTGGAGTGAGACTTGTGACTTAGCTTTTCAGAAGCTAAAGAACAGATTGATGAGTACGCAAGTGTTAGTGATTTCAGAGCGAGGATTGGGTTACACAGTGTACTGTGACGCGTCACATAATGGCTTGGGTTGTGTCTTGATGCAGGAGGGTAAGGTTGTGGCTTACGGATCTCAGCAGTTGAAAACTCATGAGCAAATCTATCCGACACATGATTTGAAGTTGGCAGCCGTGGTTTTTGCCTTGAAGGCATGGCGACATTATCTTTATGGTGAGCATTTTGAGATTTTTTCAGATCACAAGAGCTTGAAATACTTGTTTTCTAAGAAGAAACTGAACCTACGCCAGCGACGGTGGATGAAGTTTTTGGAGGACTATGACTTTGAACTGTAGTACTATCCGGAGAAGGCCAATGTTGTGGCCGACGCTCTTAGCAGGAGGTCGTATAGTGTTCTAACTTCTGTTGCTATACCAGAGTGGGACATGGTTGAAGAGATATAAGAGTTTGGGTTATGTCTCGGAGAGACGGAGGAGGATGCGACCTTGTTTTCAGTGGCTTCATAGCCTATGTTGATTGCCTATGTTTTGGAGGCTCAACGGACAAATTAAGAAGCTTAGATGTTGCGTGATCACATTACTTGTGGGAAGGACACTAAGGGGTGGGTCATGAGCTCGGATCATACTTTGAGATTGGCGGGGAGAGTTTGTGCCGGAGGCGTGCCGTAAACACGTGTTACATGATTTCTACCATTCCTGTCTTGTAGTGCACCCTAGAGGCACCAAGATGTATCATGATCTGTGCCGTCAGTTCTGGTGGAAGGGAATGAAGATGGATGTGGTTCAGTTTGTTTCCTGGTGCCTTACTTATCAGCAAGTAAATGCCGACCATCAGAGACCAGCAGGGTTGCTTTGTTAGAGTTGGTATACTAAAAATCATGTTTTTAGTATTTAATGTTATTTTAATAAAATTAATTTTTTATTTTATAAGAATCTTTATGAGTAATGTATGTGTATCATTTCTTTAATGTTATACGTGGATGTCCGATATTCTGTATAGTATTTAATCTGGTGTGTAGAGTACGGTTTGCACACAGAAGATCAGATTTTAAGTTCTTGTGTATTACAAGTTTTATGTTCACAGTTTATATGAAAATGGATATACCATCGGTACGATTGTAGCACAGACTTTTAGTAGACCTGTATTGGTTACGAGAAACAGATAATAGCGTCGTCTATTGTTCTGACTCTCTGTGCTAGTACACTTTGTGCGTATTAAACGGGATATTTGGGATAATTAATTTTATACTGACTATATAAATTAATTCACACCTCAAGATTATTATAAATAGTGCTTATCCTTTTAATCCTAAAATAATTATTGATATACATATATTTAATATTCGTTATTTTGATTCATTAGAGGATGCGATCTTATATGGGTTTATATTATCGGTGAGTTTGATAGTGGTATTATTTATATGACAATTATTAATTATAGACGGAATCCATGTCCCGAAAGATCAGGATTGACGATATCCCCTTAAGGAAACTTATAAGTTTTGATCAGGCCAAAACCCTGTAAGTAGATTTAATTATTCGGCGGTCAAATAAGTTAAGTGGAAAAACTTAAGGAATATCAAAATGCCGATTAAATTAAATTGTCAGTAATTAAATTTAATTAGTGAGTATCGAGAATCTTGACGTAGGGAGAAATGGTAAGTATTTAATAATAGGAGCTCAATGTAATATGGTATTGAGATTATGAGTCAAAGTGCAATTATAGTTTTTTAATGGAGTAAATTGTAATTCAGTGTTTTATGAAAATTGCAGAAATCGCTGCTAGTTTTTTATAATTACAGATACCGGTATGAGGTTTGTTTAATTGCAGAAACCACTGATACGTGTCTATGTTTCACTAGAATTCTTACTCATAATTACTCTTCAGGTCCATGTTGTTGCCTTATAAATATACGAGTAGGTTGAATCTGTTTCATAACTTATCTTCTAAGGCTGAAGCTGTCCTGGTTCTACCGGTATAAGTTCTCAGAAGATTATAGCCCACACTATATCCGAGAATCGTTAATTGTTTGCAAAAATAAAGATTTTGACAGTCTTACCTCCAACAATTGGTATCAGAGCCATTTTATTTTTTATTTCCGATTATTAGGGCCGGGTAGTTTTAGAACTGTTGCTAATTTTGTTTTGCAAGCGTTCTAATTTCGATTTTATGATCGTTATTTATTTTTTCATCTTTGATTGAATGGTATGAATGATGATTATTTTTTTTAATCACGGGAGTTGACCGTGATAGATTGAATCTGAGCTTTCGGAACATAGGATCGATATAATAGCTAGTTTTATATTTTTAAATATCTATTTAGACTATTTAAGGACATGTTGAACATGTCCAAGAATACAAAGAAAGGAAGCGGTACCGGTGGTGGTTCGGATTTTAACGGGCCATAGATCGCTGTAAAATTTTAATGGTTTTAAACAATTTTTTTGAGTGAATTTTTTTTATAGTATTTATGTATAAAAAATTTCATAAAAAATAAGTCAAAAACAGCTTGAAAAAAATACCAAAATAGCCCGATTTTGGCGGCATTGCCGTCGATAATTTTTATGATTTTTTGGGCTCTTTTCAGGACTATTTTTTCAGTAATTATTAAAACAAAAAATAACAGTAAAATATACCTCAAAATATTGTCAAAAATTATTTTAAAAAAATTAGGCTAAAGAGTTCATTAAAAAAGAAAAAAATAGCAACGGTTTTTTCTAGTGGCGACGGAGCTACAGCAGCAGCTTTCATGCAGTTTTTTGATAATTTTCTGAGTTTTTTTTGAGCAGATTTTTGACAGAAATATTTTACATTTCAAGAGCTTTCCAATAATATAAAGCACGTCGAAAATGGAGTTCGGATGAGGCCGGAACGGCTTCAAAAAGTTAGCGGTTAATAGCGGCGACGCGGGGTGAGGCTGCAGCAGCTTTGGGCAGTATTTCTGACAGTTTTTTGGACTGTTTTTGAGCAGTTTTATTTTTACATAAACAGTATTTTTCGAGATCTTTCTTTTGATATAAAGTACGTTGAAAATCGAGTTCGAAAAGAGGTCGAAAAAGTCCCGAAAAGTTGGCTGCGCAGTGCTGTTACGGACAGTAGCGTTTTTTGAGGTTCGGACAGTTTTTCTGGCCGTTTTTGGGCAAGTTTCTAGCATATTTTTTAACAAAAAAATTTTATATTTTGAGAGCTTTCTAACAATATAAGCCTCGTCGAAAACAGAGCCCGGATGAGGCGACAACAAGCCGGCGCCGGTAGTGGCTGGTGGTGGTCCAATGGTTTCTCTCTCCCGGGGTTGCTTTGTGTTGATTTTCTTATGTATACGAGACTAATATGATATATCAGTTTATATCATATAGTATCAGAAAAGTCTGATGCAATCAGGACACTGAAACAAAGGCGATCAGAAATTGAAACAGCTGACTCTCTAAGGGAGACTAAAACACCTCAGTGTTTTACTTGAATTATAAAATCGAGATATATACATATCATGTTTATATATATATACTTCGTGAATAATTGCATATATGTTTTATTTATCCTATTAATTTAATTATTTCAAAATTTTAGTTTTAATTAAAATATTTTGTAATAGAAAATAAAATAAAATTTTTTTAATTAATTAATTTTAATTTTAATAAAAGAAACTTTAGATATTTTATTTTTTATAAAATATCACGTTTAAAATAATTTTTTTTAAATCAGATATCTTGGAAAAACGTGAAAATTAATTCCGGATTTTGAATTAATTAAATAATTTTTTTTAATCAAAACAAATTATTATTTTTTGAAAAATGTGAAACGAAAAATAAAATAAATAAATATATTTAATTACTACCTTAACTGAAAAGATGGAGGAAAAACTGTGCATTTATTAAATTTTATTTGTTACGCATTTAAACACGAAAAGACGGTTTGATAAATCAAAATTTTTGAAATCGTGTACATGGAAAGATATTTAATTCTTTCAGGTCGTGTGGTTTTTTTAATTAATAAATTTATTTTAGTTAAACGAATCTTTATAACCCTAAAAAAATATTTTAAAAATCTAAGTGGAAGAGAAAATTTATTTACAGATAAATTCCGCGGTTTTCATCGCCAGTTTGTAGGCGATATAATTAAATTTTGCGTATTGGCAGTAATGCCTTCTTTCCAATCGGACAGATTAATTATGGAATCGCTAGTACAAATCTCCTTTAGGGATAATTCTGGATAATTGTTAGTGTGGATCACTTCTTCATCTGAAGGGTTTATTACGAAGCGATTGATTTGGAATTAGGTAATAGTTAACACTTAGCTGTATATAATAGTATTCTCTCCATCTAAGTCACTGTCATTATATACTGGATCGAAACTATGTTGGCTATTTAATTTTACTTGGTATGGTCAGTTGCCTAAATAGTAAAATTAAAAGGAATTGACATGTCTGGTCTTATGAAAGATAGTAGACATCCTTACATCGAGGCATGCTATTCTTAGGTTGCTTGGCTGCTTGCGAATTAATTTTAAAATTGTAGAGGGAACCAAATTAAAATAAATTTAAAATTTTGCTCATTATAATTAACGATGTTTTTTAATTATGTGATTCTCAGGATTAAAATGGTTTTCAACCCACTCGCTTTAATTCTCAAAGAAAATAAACTAACGGGACTGAATTTTGTTGACTGAAAATGTAACTTGGATATAACTTTAACTACAAATGATATTCCTTCAATACCAAGAAATGTGTTTGTTTCTGAAAAAAAAAATTTCTTTCAGGCCGAATGGCATGAAGAAAAAAAAGATTCAGAAATAGGGAGACAGTTTCCAAGGTAGTTAGTGATTCACGGACTAGTGTGAAAAAGCCGAATGACAGATGTTTTCACTGCAACGAAACTCGGCACTGAAAAAAGTTATGTATAGTATTTCTCATAAGGCAGAACAAACAGGATAATTTCTGTTCACTGGTTGTGAAAACATGTTTAGCGGTGTTATCTACCGATACCTAGTGTATAGATACGGGAGCCACTAATCATATCTGTAATTCATTGTAGGGGTTCCAAAAAATTTGAGAACTTAGTGATGGGGAGATTTACCTGTATATGGACAATAATATAAAGATAACAGCAGTAGCAGCATGAGATGCCACTCTCAGTTTGGTAGAAATTGGATTTTAATATTGAGAAATTATCTTTATGTACCTGCTATTAGAAGGAACTTAGTTTTCATTTCTAAATTGGTTAAATACGGATATTTGATTTATTTTAAAAACTCTGTGGTTATTAAAGATAATAAACGGATTATCTGTTCTGGTACATTGGTGGATGATCTTTATATTATTACTCAATCTCTCTTACACTACAACTGATTGAAACGAATAATACATCTATATTATTATATAAGAGAAAGTTTTCTTCTTTAATGAACCAAATATTTCTTTGGCATTTATGCTTGAGTCATATTAATCTAAAAAGAATAAACAGATTAGTAGCAGATGGACTTTTGAGTTCATTAGATGTGGAGACACTTCTAGTCTGTGAATCTTTCTTAAAGGGTAAGATGACCAAGAGGCCTTTTTCGGCTAAAGGCTATAGAGCTAAAGAACCTTTAGAGCTGGTTCATTCTAATGTGTGTGGTTCTATGACAATCCGGGCTAGAGGTGACTTTTAGTACTTCGTTAGTTTCATTGATGACTACTCAAGGTATTGATACATTTACCTGATGCACCAGAAGTCTGAATGCTTTGAGAAATTCAAAAAATTTAAGACGGAGACGGAGAAGCATCTGAGTAAAAGTATCACATCGCTATGATCCGATTGTAGTGGAAAATACCTCTTTGGAGAGTTTAAGGACTACTTATCATCAGAGGGAATTACATCCCAGTTAACTGCACTTGCCACTCCGTAGTAGAATGATGTAGCAGAAAGAAAGAATATGACTCTTATTGAAATGATAAGGTCTATGATGAGTTATTCAAGTTTACCCGATTCATTTTAGGGACTCACTTTAGAGACAGCAGCTTGCATTCTAAACTTGGTACCTTCTAAGTCAATACCTTCTACTTCCACAGAATTGTGGACCAGGCGTAAGCCTAGTCTGAAACACATTCGGATTTGAAATTGTCCAGCTCATGTGCTGAAAGGGAGCGCGGGTAAGTTGGAACCGATGATAGAAATCTGTTTCTTTGTAGGGTATTCTAAGAGAAAGGATGATGGTCTGTTTTATAATTCTAAGGATCATAAGGTCATTGTTAGCACCAATGCCCGATTCTTAGAAGAGATTTATATTATGGATCATAGGCCCAAAAGCAATATTATTTTGAAAGAACTAAAAAGAAATACCAGTAAAAGGGAAGAACAAGTCACTGATATCTCATTACCTCGTCGTAGTGGGAAGATTATCAGGACAAGTGCAAATCAAGAACAGGGTGCTGATGCACATGGTTCTGATTTTGCATAGCGTGTTACTACTAGTACACAGACATAAGTAGTGCCTCATCGTAGTAGGAGGGTTATTCATCAACCTGACCGATATATGTTCTTGAAAGAGTCTTTTGACAGGATTCCAGAAGAACTAGATGCTGAGCCCTATAACTACAATAAAGCACTTCAAGACAAAGTTAAAGATCTTTGGCAAAGAGCTATGAATTCAGAGATAGAATCTATGTATTCTAATCAGGTTTGAGAACTTGTAGAACCACCCTAAGGGATAAAACCCATTGGATACAAGTGGATCTACAAGAGGAAGAGAGGAGAAGACGGTAAGGTTGAAATCTTCAAAGCAAGACTTGTTGCTAAAGGATTCACTTAGAAAGAATGGACCGATTATGATAAAACATTTTCACCGGTAGTTATGCTTAAGTCTATCCGAATTCTCTTATTCATTGTCGCTCATTTCGATTACGAAATCTGGCAAGTGGATATCAAGACAGCTTTCCTTAACGGAAGTCTTGACGAGTGTATGTATATGATACAACCAGACGGATTCATTGTAAAGGGCCAGGAACACATGTTGTGTAAGCTTAAGAAATCTATTTATGGATTTAAGCAGGTATCGAGATCTTGGAACACTCGATTTGATCACGCCATTAAGTCTTATGATTTTGATTAAAGTCCAAATAAGTCTTGTGTGTACAAGAAGCGTGACGAAAGCGTGATGATCTTTTTAGTACTTTATGCAGATGATATCTTGCTCATTAGCAATGATATGTTGGCATTATCTACGGTTAAAGTATAGTTATCTGGGCAATTCGATATGAAGGACTTGAGAGAAGCCAGTCATATCTTTGGAATTAAGCTTGTGCGAGATCGAAAATAAAAAATGTTGGGCTTATTACAAGTAAAGTATATCGATGATATCCTTACTCGTTTTAGCATGCAGGATTCCAAGAAAAGGTTTTTCCTTTCAAGCATGTAATCACTCTATTCAAGAATCAGTATCCTAAGACATCTGATGAGATAGAGAAGATGAAAACAGTTTCTTATATTTTGGTAGTAGAAAGCCTCATACATGCTATGCTATATTGAAAATTATGTTTTCAGTATTTAATTTTATTTTAATAAAATTAATTTTTTATTTTATAAGAATTTTTATGAGCAATTTATATGTATCATTTCTTTAATGTCATGCATAAATGTTCGATATTCTGTATAGTATTTAATCTGGTGTGTAGAGTACGGCTTGCACACAGAAGATCAGATTTTAAATTTTTGCAGAATATAAGTTTTATGTCCACAGTTTATATGAAAATAGACATACCATCGGTACGACTGTAACACAGAATTTTAGTAGGTCTGTCTTGGTTATGGAGAACAGATAATAGCGTCGTTTATTATTCTGACTCTCTGTGCTAGTACATATGAAGATAAAATTTATCATTTTTAAAAATATTAATTTACTATTACATATGTATCAATATAATATAATTTGTATTATATAAAAAAATCTTACAATATATATATACTAGCAATTAACCCGAATAAAAATAATAAATATATTGTTTTAATATTTTTTAATGTTTAAGACGATTGAAGAATTGCCATAAAATATTTTTTTAACTCAATAACTGAAAAAAGTTACCATGTGCAGTTCTTATAAGCGTTCAACCCTCTGCCTACTAAAAAGATATTTTTTGAATTTTAAAATTAAATTAAATATTTACGCAAACAAAATAAAAACATCTTGTATTATAATACTTTTATCAATTGACTAAATAAATATATGCATTTTTAAAAGAAAAACTTATAACGTTATTAAACTTTATAATTAAATATTTTTAATAATATTATAGTTTCATATTAAAGTTATTTTTAATTATTATTTTCGTTTATAAACTTTAAAATCCATCATAATCTCTAAATTATTATAATTTTTTTTCTTATTTCTTTATCCATATGGTGGTTTTTTACATTTTTTTTGCGGGTTCGAAATTTGATGGGTAATCAAAAATTCCCTGTTCGATATTATTGGCCTTGTTTGAGCTAAATTGGAGAATTTTCATTTATTGTTGTTTTTTATTGAGTTTTTTTTTTATTTTTTGATTAAAATTTTTTATTTTTTCAAATTATCTCGATGAGATAAACCGAAAAAGTAAAAAATATTTGATGAAAAGATGAAAAATATCAACTAAAAACAAAAATAAGCAAAATTAAATCTGGCTTATTAATTGTCTTGTTTTTATTTTCTTTGATTTTTTTATATTTTGATTAAAA